>JAQFZF010003247.1:0-11541 GCA_034695365.1 Enchytraeus norvegicus
GGTATGACAAGGAGTCAAAAGGTCTCAAAGACCTAGCCATACTCAAAGAAATTATAGGTGTATAAAAGAGAGTGGTGCGGAACGCCTAAAGTGGAAAGCATAAGATGAACTTCCTTCACAACGCTGGTCGTGGCGTGTCCATCAAGGATGAAACAAATCTCAAGTCAATTACTGCTGTCGCTTCCCAACGCTGTATACGAATTAAGAAAATCAAGTTACATAAAATCCTGCCTTCAGCTCCTGTGAGTTAGGGCAGCGGATTATCAACTACCAGTGGCGTCTTGAAGAGAAGCCCTTCGGCTTCTGAAACTTGACGTAAAATCTGCTTCTTCACATTACGACATATCACTTCTATGATACTTTTTGCTGTAGGCCTAAGTATTGTTGTTGGTTTATTCCAAGCAAGTAGTACGTAGCAGGTGGCTACTTCAGAATATTGCGAAGGTTTAACACGGGTCAGGGTCTCATCGTAATGGATAGAAAGTAAGGCTGGCGACCTTGCAGCTATTAACAAAGTGTCACTTGTGTGCTGAAGGCGCTTAGAAATGGGATCAGCTATGCATTTGGAGTCAGTATTGATTCGGTGGTGCTCCTTTGATTATTGTAAGAATACAAACCTTGTAACTGTGCGTATTTTAGCTCCAAACAGTCCCTCCTTGGCGGTAGACAACGTTCTTCTTAGGGTCTGGTCGCGTGTTCTGAGGCTTAGTGAAAACGATATGGACATCTGTAAAGAATTATAATAAACTATATTTATTACAACTTTTGTTATAAAAGGATAAGGCAAATTTAACGTCATTTTCGCGGCCTAACGGCTATATCAATTGCTGGCAAGACCTTGACTTCGAACACGGACATCTTCATTAATATAGTATAGAATGATAGGTGTAATAATATAGGTCTAATCACCTAGATGTCCTTGATCCGAACCGTGAACCATTGGTACTCGAGTCGGACACTGAAACCGATGTGCTATCGGGTCAACCAGTGTCCTGTTATGCCTCAAATTTTAAACTAAATATTGTTGGCCTATGTGATAAACTTACAGATGGTAACTAAAGTTTATTCTAGGCAATATTGTATTCGATACTTTGTTATAAAACTACTATCTATTTTGAAAATACGGCTTCAGTTAAAAATACGGCTTCTTCATTTCCATTGAAACCGACTTGTGCGTTAACTGGCGCCCGTCGCTGATGGTTCCTTGAGGAGACAAAAACGAAGTTGAATCAGACTTTTACTTTCAGGATAGATTATAATTATTGACAAAAATTCTATTACCCTGTCATTAGATAGTCCTAGGCCTAATATTTACAAATGAATGAAAAATGAATCATACCTAAAGTATTTAAGATTAAGTGTAGATAAAAATTCTACATCTACAAAACCGTATTGTTGATATTTTAAACACATATTATTATTTCATATTTAAATATCCCCGGCACCCTTGGGCACGGATGCGTATCGGTGCCTGGAAGAAAGAAGGTTAATCGTGCATATAATATTATGCGCTTGCAGCTATTGAGGCCCTATCAAAAGGCAAAGGTACGATTAATCATTGAGTACTAAAAAATAATAAAATCACGATAACAGCAACCAAGAAAGGAAGCATGTGCGTATCACGTGTGAAAATATACGGAAAAAACAAAAATGAAATAACAAATAAGTATAATAATTATGCCCACCTCATCCCCGACAGAAATAGTCTCATGAATTACATTCCCCTTCAGCCAATCTTTACTTAGCTGAAAAACAATAAAATTAAATTAATGAATCTTTGAGATTGCTATTTTACTTCATTATTCTTTTTGGTATCCTGCTCGTTCCGGGCGTTGATGGTCATGGTCTTCCAGTTATACCTGTTTCTTACAAATCTGAGCATTTTAACTTTTTCGACGTTTATCCAATCACTGAGACTCTTTGTATATGTTATTCTTTATTTTCCTCTTCAACATTTCATGCAACAGCTTCCAATCTTTTGGTCATTGCCGCCGACAGTGTCCAACATTCACTGGTAGAGAGTAGAATTGAACAGACAACATTTTTTGTCAGGTTAAATCGTAAATTGTGATTGAAGATGTTAGTTAGTTAGTTTTTCAATGGCTATTCCTGGCTTTATTTCCTTGTCACATTATCCATGATTTGTAATCAGGGTACCTATAAGTACTAAAAAATTCTAAACTCACCGTTCAAAGATGATAATTACCTAGACAAGAAAGCTACCTTATTCTTTAATTAAATATTTTACTTAAATATCATTAACGATTCATTTAATGAATTACTAAAAAATCTTTCATATGGTGACTCTTCTATTGTTTAAGTAAACTTTATATCAAATAAAATATGTGAGGAAACACCAATAAATTATGCATTAACAGTTATTCTCGAATTGGAGAATAGTATAGGCCTATATGAACAAACAACATAGGCCTACATTAGACCTATAATACATTAGGCATACACATTAGGCATCTATTAAAATGTTAATTTATCAATAATTCACTTAAATTCTCTAAACACATACATGTATTATATATTACATTATATATGAAATATATAATGTATCTCAGTGAGCCGACCATATATTCCTTGTCACATTTGCCTCGCAGGTAGGAGGCTATGAATTCGAAAACCTGCCAATTCCGTTACTGAGAGTCTAATTAATTGTGAAATAAAGAGGGCATAAAACTCACGTGAATTATATAGCGTACAGTACTGAGTCAAGAAGCATTAGATGTCTGTCTAAGACCCATGCAATTAGGTAGCCAGCAACTAGCAATGAGTTATGAATATGCATGCAATTGAATGATAAATGTTCCTTTGATTTGTTCAATATACTCTTTGTTAGAATGATAAATGTAACAATATTATTGAGTTTATAGCAGTTTCAATTGCATTAAACTTACATCTTATTAGATAAAAGAATTAGAGAAAAGGGTGTAGGCCGACCTCAAATGCACATTTTCCCACTAGGTGATGGGCACTGCCGTCAACTTTATAGCATAAGATTCTCAACGTCTGAGCGCCTTCTAAATCAATGTCAAACTCCTGCAATAACAACAGAAAACAAAATAAATAGTTTCCGAGGAATGTAGTCCATACAAATCATTTGTAAATAACATAACTAAAGTAGATTATCTAAAATTAAAACTTCAAGTGCAAGAATATTTTAGACAGTATAAGCTATTGCAAACGAATGGCAGAAAAACATGCAAACCAAGCAGAAGTGATAACTGTAATCAACCTGTAATATAATTATTTACAATAAGTATAACTAAAAATGTAGAAATCGATGTAAATATAATCCATTATTACAAAATAAATATCATGGGAAACGGAAGACTTGATATAAGAAGAAATGAAAGGAATGCAAAAATTATATAAATTAGACCTATTTGAATAAAAATAGATATAAATGTTGCTTCTCAATAATATTAATAATATATGTAAATACATATTATTGAACGAGACATTGAATGCCACCAATAAACATTTATTTATTTTATTCATTTATGTCCCGTTACTGTACAATCGGACATATTCAAGAATTCAATTCAACGAGATAAGGGACACAAAGGTCCTAAAGCACTAAACTTTGACCCGCTTAAGCGACAGACCCAAACACATGGCATTAAAAGAAATACACTAAACAAGCAGGGAAAACTATAATAAAATATATATACAATCAATAAATGACGCCATATAATGATTATAGTTATTACTATATATAATAAAAGGACATAACTAGTACAAAGTACAATTGCCAACCTGGTCCCATCTCGGATTTATACAATTTCGAATGACAGTAGTCTGTGCCTGCATAAAGAAATGGCCATAGGAATCCAGTTCAATTGTGCAAAATGTATCTGAAATAACGATCAATCAATAACAATGTTTTAAATAATTTATCTGCAACTTAATTCAATTCTACAGACGGAGATCTTTAATACAGTTAATTATAAATATTTCTATAATATATATATTCGTCAATAGTACTTATTATCATTATTATTAGTACTTACAACTAGTATTCATTATCAAGGCAAATGAACTACTAAAATGATAAGTTGAATAGACTATATTATAAATACCTATAATATGTTACAATTAATAGCATATTATAATTTCTTATTTAACCAATTTGCTTTCGATTCTACTAGCATGCTACTCTGACAATCCAAACTAATTACTAGATCTATGGAACGTAGTTGTACTAGAGAGATTTGAGTGTGTTTAACGTCAAGGTTCAAAAGAACAAAGCTTTTCTTCAAGACGGCTCCACACATCCGAGCAAATATCGTCACAAATATTGGCTCAAGCTTATTACGGCTTCCCTCCACAAAGTACCTAGCAGTTTATTACAGAGCACCCAATCATTCTACTCACGGTCCCCTCAAGACGGGCGGGGGGGGGGGGGGCTGGGGGGGCTGTGGCCTGGCCTATCTGAAACTCTTACAAAGTTGCTCATTGAATGCGGGCATTAAATTGTATATTTGTTGCTTGTTTGGTCTCCTCCCTTGATTTGACTTGAACCCCCTGATACAAAATGAATGTAAGGAGAATTGTTGGCGCCCCTAAGAAAAATCCTAGATCCGTCATTGTACTACTTAACAAAATTCAAATTACACTTGACTAATCCACAAAACAGGAGCGTCCAATCCAGATACCTGCTGGCACAGCTTGGGCCACCTCTAATATTGGGTGGGGGGAGAATTTCAGGCCAAATGGGGGGAAACACCGCTACGGTGGTTAGTTTTAAGCCAATTTATTGGGTCAAAATTGGGGGATGAAAGCTCCTGCCACAAAATCCTCACAGCTACTCCGCACCTTGACAGCAAGCTCTCTAATAGAAGCACAAGCTGACGAGCAACAACAACAAGTGATCCGGGTTCAAATCCTGGTCAGTCGAAAAAAAAACACTAAGGGTGTCTGGAGGTTAATCGTTAACCTGCGCTAGTAGCTTGTCGCGCTATCGATTGGCAAAGAAACGATTAATCATGGAGAGGCAAACATAACTAAAGAGATAAACAGTAACTAAAAAAGGAAACTAGCATGTGCATTCAGTCTAGTGTGAAAATATACAAATAGAAAAAAAGCACAAAAAAATAATTGAAACTAACCGGCTGAAGCTTTTAGTCCCTCCAATTGCCGAACTGTGACACTAAGACCCCCTGAAATATATTCCTCGTCAAGACCAAAATCTGATACATAGCAATCAATCAATCAATCAATGCTAATTTGACGTCCATTTCATATTTGACGACGCCAGCAGGGACGTCTCCATCAAAGTTGAATTACCAGCCTGTCCACCCAAACAGGACAAAAACAATTTCTTTAAGAGAAATACCTGTGTAGTGTTTCGGTTTCAGTGTAGATATATATAAATCAACAGCAATGTCAATATAGCCAACTTTGAACTACATCTCAGAAGCGCTATGAAACGCACTGAAGAGGAAGAAGTGATAAAATCGTATGCTAAAATTATGCTTAACTACATAGTCTTCTGTAGCAGTCACCCACCACGAAACTAATTGCTAACCAACCCATGCAGGGATTGAGGGCATGGTTGGCCCGTTGCACATACGAGACTCTACTGATAGTATGTGCTGGAATACGCTCAACGTGTATTACGATTAAGCAAATATTGCAAATTTTAGTTAAAGATAGTAAGTTCCAATAGACGTGAAAAATTCAATGTAGGCCCTATTTGAAAAAACCTCTATATAAAATAATAATTATGACTATATAATTAGAATAAATTCTAATTTAATGATATAGTAGCATCAATGCTTTCTAATCTCTTAATGCTTTATGCCAGCTTAATTTTTAGACCATTAGATAGGAATTTAATAGCAAGAATATAACATTTGAACAAACCGTCATTGATCAGAAGTGCTCCCATTGTACTCAATTTGGGTAACTGTATCAATAGAACACCACGATTACATTTCGTTAGTTACCATTTAATGGTGCAAAGAATAGCGAAACATTGATCTTAATCGTCTGGTATTTGATGTTAAAATATCACCTGGTTTTAATATTAATAATAATAATAATAACAAGGGGATATTGGGTCAGGAAGCATCAGATGCTTGTTTGAGACCGATATCGCAAACAATGCAGCGATCAACGATCCCACTTGTACGTCCGAGCTTTTACACTCTGATCGGCTCTATCGGGCGTTGAACCCGGACGCCATGTTTGGAAGTCCACAACGCTACCACTAAGCCAGCGAGACATACATTTTGATCGTCTGAGACTCTGCTGAGTGCTCTGTAATGAGCTTTCAGGGTACTTCGTGGAGTAAAGCTGTAATAAGATTCAAAATCAATCTATATGACCATAATTGCTCGATGTGTAGAGTCGTAATGAAGGGAATGCGCAACTTATTGTGCACTGAAATAATGCTTAAAATCTCAGAGACAAAGAGACAATCATCTCGTTATGACACAGCGTCTATAAACTTACCACACACAGTATTTAAGTTTCATTTAAATGATACTAAGTGTGAACATTTTAATCTGGCCATTATCCAAAACCAATCAAGTAAAACATTCAAATGATCAGAGGTTTCTGTGACGATTGTAACTCACCAGATTGAACTTGACAATCTCAAAGGAAGAATATGGGTGATACAAATTCATAGGTAAAAGGACGTTTAGCCTTTCTCTATCCCTCGCTTCCTCTCTCTGTGGGCTGCCAAACGCCAGGACAATGTTATATAACTGTGTAAGTTGTTGACTAAATTATCTTGGGAGATAAATATGATTTCTGAAGTGAGTCTCCTTATCCTCCATCAGTGATTGCGTAAGTCAGCTTCTACAAAACACGTTGAGCTCTCGGCTGAGCTATCGGGTGGCCTATTTTCTAATTGACCAAGCCAGTACGGCTAGGTCAATTAGAAAATAGGCCACCCGATAGCTCAGCGGAGACCAAGCCGTACTGACTTGGTCTTTAGCCTTTAGCACAGAACAATACAAACCTTGAGATTATTAAGAAGGACGTTTAGATCGGCTTGGGTTAGAGGGCCAGACGTCTGGGCTAAAATCAAGCACAACAATTATCAATAAACCTAGGATACTCAACAAATACTCTAAAGTAAAGTGCTTGATACCTATATAATTATTCATTACAAATTATCCACTTTCGTCATCATTTTAATAAAACTATGAAATGCAATAACTATGAATAACTATTCGTGATATGTACAAGTTTACTGTTAAACTAATAGCATGATGAAAGTTCTTCAAATATTTCACCATAAATTCACAAGTAGAAAAAATAAATTCATGGACTATGCACTTTCACCAAATAGGCTAAATGTTCAAAACTTAAAGGAACTTCAGATAGCCTACTTCATAATTTGTCGTGTGCGATACTATGCGAAAAAACCATTTTCTAAATTTCCAAATTTCCAAAAATCCAAATTTCGCTTTGTTGCAACTTTCAAATTGCATTTTTGCTCCTGTTACACAAAGCACTTACTAATAACGAATATATAAGACAGTGTACTTACGTTTCTTGAGGAGGCCTGCTATTGCACTCTTCCAGTTAGTACGTTCATAATCAGATGGTAAGAGAAGTGTGAAAAATTTGTTGTTCTTCTTATTTCGAACACTGAGAACTAACTGTGGTGATGCCAAAAGCAGATGAACTTTCTGAAACACAGAAACGAACTGGTTATAGAAGAGCAATTAATCAAAACTCAAAAATAATTTAATATATTTTAACATTTTAACAATAGTTATACAATGTGCAATTTGTGCATGTATATTAAAATGATATCGTCGTCAGATGATGAACCGTACGTTAAACCGCTATTTGACTTGAATTTTGATTTGAAAATGAAGACAATTATCTATTATTCTCCAGTATGATGCATATCCCGCATTTTACTCTCACAATTACTCTAAAGAGATTTGAACAATAAGAGTAGTCTTACTGCTGAAATGTTGGGACATCAGTGCCTTCATCTCTGGATGAGGAAACGGACGTTAAGCCTTTATTATTATAGTTATTAGTATCACTGAGTCAATAAAACATTAGGAGAGCTTGCATGGCCTAATGGCAGCACTGTGGCCTCTGAATCATGAGATTGCGGGTTCAAAGCCCAGTGAAGACTACGAGTTGTAATCTTTGGCAAGTTACTTTACTCTCTATTGCTATAATAGCAAGCAGTCGGTGTACATTTACCAAGACACGCTCTAACGACTGCCCTAACTAGCGAATTTACAAACGAATCCCAGCTATCTCGCCATCTGGCGAGATCTATAGCATATGCTATTATTATTAATAAAACAGCAGGATATTGATACTATTCTTAATTATTGTCACTAAAATTATTAGGCTGATGGAAAAGCATTGCATAAATACTGGAAACCTGTGCACTGCTTTTGCAGGCACTTATAAAACAAATTTAACAATGAATATAATAATTCACTCAAATGATTCGTGATAAATGTAGACTAAGTGAAAAAGACAATGTAGTCTTATCACTTACCTGCTCAAGTAATTTCTTCTTGATCTTCTCTATGTTTTTATTATGACCTCGTAATGACCACTGACGCTGTAACAGTAATAAATAAGTGTATTGTAAACTAGTGTAGAAGTTTTTATAATAAGTAAGCTATAAATACTTAAACACAAAATTTTATTTCCAACAATCACCTTCTATCGGGTTGTAAAGATTTCAAAACTATATTGAAAATAACCACTTGATCGTCTGATCATTTACATTGGCGTCTACCAAAAGGGGGGTTGGAAGATCGATCTCCCTGGGAAAAACTGGAAGAGGGGGGGTAGAGAATCATGAGGTTTTTTGGGGAATCTAGGGGAGAGGGGATGTATGTCGATCTCTCACTACAACTGGGGGGGGGTGGTTAAACACCACTGATCAATGAGAACTTAAATCGTCCTATTACTAACTGAAATTCTTGCTTCTGAATTAATAATTGGATGGTCGTATGCAAAAGTGGACTAAAGACCATCAAAAATATCGCAAAAATTGATGTTTATTTAACAATATTTCTAAATTGTTTTCACAGTATTGAAAATATTTTATTGGTATTTACTAGATAATAATGGTGTTCTACAATACTGGCCAACAAATTTATTCTGTCGGTGTATAGTTTTGAAAATATTTAGCAAATAACAAAAATTATTTATTTCGGTCGTTGGTCTGCCTTTGCATACGACCATTCAATTTAAATTAAATGCTTCTGAACATCCTAACATACGTATTTATCATAACTTCATATTACGTTAAAATTAAATCGATTTAATAATTCAGTCAATCAATCAATCAGTGAAGTAGCTTTTGTATGGCGCTTCTTAACGATGTCTCAGAAGCGCCTAATTACCTGGGCATCATTAGAAACTTGAGCTCTCCTATTCTCAACCTTTAGATCGCTCTGCAGACTGTTTACTCTGCGTCTTAACGATTCCACTTCTTCCGTTCTGCCATCATGAAGGACTTTATCTTCTGTACATAAAAACACAGACCAGTAAAATACAGGTAGCCTGGCGACATCACCGTCAGATTAATGAACATATCACCTGTGTTATGCAATTACTCAGGGTCGGGATCAGCTCCGCGCCTACGTTCGATAATTAGGCCTAAATGATAACAAGTTAAAACTGGGTTCGTTAAAATGGAACCCACCGACAACTGCGCGTGTTCCTAAGTGGCGACTTAAGCAGGCATGCCAGTTGGGAGACTTCATAGCCATGTGTCATTGATTTCAGTGTTATAGACCAATTGATCTTCCAAGTTCCCTACTTGAAGAGGTTTAGACTGCCACACCAGTTGTGGCTTAGGGTGCAAGGCGACTTTACTCGCCATTAGCCAGTTAGTCTTATTATGCATAAAGCAGCGTACTAAGATATACGTTTTTATTGATTGGTTGATTGACTGATTGATTTAGGCCTACCTGAATGAGGAGCGACTTCATCGAATGTGATATCACAGAGAGGAATGAACCATTTCGCTTCAAACGTAAACTTTTCTTTACTGAAAGCAAATCATACAAATAAAATAATGGTTTAACGTCCGGTTCATCATCTGACGAAGAAATCAGGGACGTCAACATGACATGTATTCTGTATTTGAGTAATCACACATTGTAATATTAATAAAATTAAATAAAAATTTACTAATCCGTGGCTAGAGCAGGTAGGTTTGGTAGGTTATGGAATCTTGTAAGATTGATTAACAATAATTTTATCAACTTTTAAACACTTATCGGTTTTTGTTTGTTCTCTTATAGTAGGCTAACTAGCGAATTTGTAATAGAGGGATGGCTATAGAATGATTGATTTATGGGTTGTAAAGGCTAAAGCCCAATTTAACGTCAGTTTCATGTCCTTACGATCACATCAGTGATGGGCAAGCCCTGTTTGATTGATTGATTGATGGACTGACTGTATGAATTGACTGACTAATTGGTTAGCAGGATACCATTAATCAATCAGCTTAATAATTATTCGTAGGTTTGCTTGCGATGTTTGAGATGTCACTCATATCGTCATCAAATGATGAAACGGACGTTAAACCCATATTGTAATGTATTGTGCATAATTATATGAAAGGTTTACGAACATTTCTATCGAATAATGATGTCAGGGATCACGTATCTGACATCATCTCTGGATAAGGAAACGGACGTTAGATCATTCTTTATTATTTTTATTACACTCCTCAGATGCTATTACATAACACTGGTTAACAAAAACATATTTTTTTTAATCATCAGATATGTAAACACATTTTTCTAAAGCAATTTTTTATGCTGATTTCAAATCTGTAGTCGGATTTTTTGTAGCACGTACAGTTTTTGAGTTATGATCAGATTAATATTTACAGCAATAAGCCAATAATATGTGTGTATTGGCATACTGACAGCATATCATATGTGTTAATAAGAGGCCAGTCACAGACGCTATAGTGATCATCTGCAGCACCACTGTTCCAAAGACACAGGAAACAGCAGTATTTAGTGAAACCTCCTTGCATCCCCATCAACATACCAATCACTTTCAGATCACCACAGCTATGCCACTGGTGATTCGTGTACTGAATTGCTAGTAGAACAGTATTCATGTTTTGATAAGATTCCTTCAAGACTTTCAAGTGAACCGAGTGAACAATGGGGATGAACGTTTTTTTTATTGCCATTATGCAAAAAGAACTGATTTTAAGCTGCTCTGTGTAGATTCTATGAACAGGTGCCACTCCGATGGTACATGCACCAGAGACAAGCACTGGAAAGTCCATCAATGTCGTTACAATAGCAGAGTGGACCGTCTACGGAAAAAGGCAGTCAAATCATGGTTCCTTTACGATAGTGACTTATTAGAACATTCTTCCGGAGTAAGTTCTTTCTCTTTCAGCCTGGATGATAGAATCTCTGATTTCTCTTTAGACGGAGCCAAGTCTCTAACCAGATCATTCACTTCAGCTTGGTTGTAAGTCTGTGACTCCAGACTCTTATCGGATACATAATCAGGATCAGTCGAAGCTCTTGGACTTCTTTCCGATGCTTC
>JAQFZF010003248.1:0-11539 GCA_034695365.1 Enchytraeus norvegicus
AATTGGGGGGGGGTGAGTGGAAAAAATCAAATATTCCTTTACTCAGAAATAACTGAGAATGCAGTTTAGAAATAATATACAGTTCCAATGTAATGACTGAACAGTGGAAGGTCTAGAAAATAGGGACAAAATATGGTTTGAAGAGTCCAAAAATTTGTTTTGCTCGCTTCGCTCGCTAAAATTACACGCTTTATTCAGACATTGCGCTCCGAGAGAGCGCCATTTTTAGGCGGTCGCTTCACTTTTGGTGTTAAGAAATATTTTTTTGGGTGGGACCTTGCGCCATAAAGTTACTTGAAATTTGCGGGGGGGGGGATAGACGCCACTGCCTTCCGCCAATCTCATCAATAACGTCTGAGCCACTCTTATTGACAGGACCCAAAATTTCCACTCCTATTGGAACAGAATGATATCTGGGGAGTGGCCACGAGTGAGATGTATTTCTCTTCTTTTCTTTGAGCTGCGGATTCTGCGGCACTGTCAGATTCTGCGGCACTGTCAGATTCTGCGGCACTGTCAGATTCTGCACAGGTTGATGTTTTGTTGTTCACAGATGACATACCCGTAACTGTCACTTTATTATTATTTTTTAATTAATTATTAATTATTAATTATTTTCTATTTGTTAATTATTTTTAATGGAGCAATGGCTGTTCTAGGAGCGTTCAGTGTTCAAATTGATAGGTATGTTCACAAAAATGACAGTAGGCCTAACTCGTCAGTCTGGGAGCCGAATTTGACGAAACTTTCAGATATAGATCTATAATCAGTGGTTAAATTGTAAAAAAATGAAGTAGTGGAACTATGAAACAAAGGTTCAAATTTAACGCCCTTAAAAGCGTATACATTTTACGCGCTTCGCGCACTATTTCGTAAAAACACATACATTTTTCGCGTTTTACACGCTTCTTGCACAATGTTGGTGAAAAGCGCGTAAATATTGTGATAGGTGAGAGAAAAATATTTTTTGCCCCCCCCCCACCACTGCCAAAAACGTGGTCACACTGGCCAGGGCTAAACAACAACACTGTGCACATTTCTTCCCCACTACAATTTTATATGTTCCGGGTTATTATCATCTATGAGTATAATATGACTTATATGATTTCAAAGTCTCCTATAGCCCACGATATCTCAATGGTAATGTTTATCAATCACATTTTTAATAGTGTTACATACCTTGCCAAATAAGTGCTGCAAAGGCTGCGGTTACTTTCCCAATCAATCAGGCTACGTGGGGCTGTCTGATACTATAATGCATTGGTGTATTATAATTCATATTTATATACTAGCATGCAATTTGTCAGAAATGAGCTAGGAGGTCGATTTTTTTTAGCTATGGGGGGTGGGCCGGTACTTTAAAGCAAGTTGTTGCTACCACTAATCGTCAATTAATACCCGGATATGAGGTCAATTCTTTGCGTCGATTGAGAATAACAATTATTTGAGCATAAAAGCTAAAACTGCTACTACCTACTGACGTAATTCGGTAGACATGAACTAATAATTCACCGGAATGGTCAGATGATTTCCACTCAAGTAGTGGCACGTTTCGGCAAAGGAAGTAGTGGAACGCCGTTCCACCGCGTTCCGCATCAATTTAAGCCCTGTCTATAATGACCAGAACGGTACAGAGATAATCCTGCAAGCCAGTGAAACACCACAAAGATATTCTTTCCCTTAAATAGCCCACTAACACAATGAAATTTCATAAATTGAAGGCTTTTGCACAAGAATACCAATAGACTGGCAATAGTCTAACTTATTTATCTCATGAACAGATTTTATGAAACATTCAGATGGAACGTAAAATTGACTTGCCAACAGAAATTGCTTTGGTGTTGCACTCTTCATGACTCACCCTGTAGATAACAGCCAGCTGGATAGTTCACATATATGATTCATCACAAATTCTTCATAATTTGGCGTATTATTTAATAGTAATAAAATTATTTATAATAATTTATAATTATCGAACAGGAAGAAGGAAACATTTACATTAAGCTTATATAATGACGGTCGATTGAAGGCTTGTTGAATTTTCAGAAAATGAAAGTATGGCCCACAGGAAATACGACAGTTGCTGCAAAAATTGCCTAATATGATATTTCATAATTAGGTTTTTGTCTATAGCCTAATTTCCCCGCACCTAGCTGCCTTGTGATATAATGCTACGTTATTATTAACTTAGTTGCTTGTAGGCCGAGTCTATAGGCTAGTATTTTCTTAATCTGACCTACAGTAGGTCCACATGCGCAATTTTTCGCATAGAATGCGTGTAGGCGAGAATCCGTCCGGCATCTATCGGAACTGTCGTACAGATTTGCAAGGAACCAATCACAACCCACCCAATAACCCTAAACAACCAATCACAGACTCAGTAATGTCTATTTCCAGGCTTGTGATAGATTGATTTTTCAACATTTGCAAATCTTTAGGCCTATTACAAGTAGTATATTAGCATCCGGTAGTAGCCTGGCCTATAAAATTCTCGGAGTAGGCTGAGTAATATTCCCTGAGCATTATAGCCTGCTGAATGCTGATGTCAGAAAGGCTTGTTGAGAATTAGGCTATGTCAATCCGTGAGAAAATGAGGACAACTATAATTATGGTGAGTTAGCTTGATTAATTTAACCTCAATTAGTTCATCTACACCAGGGGTGCCCAACACGCGCCCCGCCTTCACGTGCGGCCGAGCCTTCACGTAGGCCCTACCGCCCGCCGAGGCTGGAATGAAAAACAAATTTGTTGTGTAATAATTGTTTAGTGTCAACAATACAAATACTTTTGATAATTAATAGTATTCCGCGGTAAGAAGGGGACTGGCCCACCTTGAACTGTTTTAGCCCCTTATATTTCTTCTTAGTTCTTAAGTTTGTTAGTTGAAATATTAAAAGGTCACAGTTTTTACCCTCCCGTTAACAAAACCGCCCGTGCATGAATGGTGAAAATTTAGCTGCGGCCCTCGACCACATTATCAAATTTTATGCGACCCTTCGGCTCATCGAGGTTGTGCACCACTGATCTACACTGCGAGTCGTAAAAAACCATGTGCGCCGTCTTTCACCCATAACGTTGGCATTTTTAAACCGATTAGAAAGTTATTGATATATCAGTGTACATTGTATATGATTTTATAGATTATTCCTGTAAAGTTTGAAATGGATAAACAACGTCCCTGCGTCCGGTTCAGACGAGGACATCATTCAAGTACGCATATCTCAATTTATAGATGAAAACAACCTACTCAAGCAAGCAAGCTATTTCTCTGCTTTTGTGGTGAAAAGTGGTTCCTCCGATATCATTAAAATTGAACTTAACGAAGTAGACATGTTTTGCTTTCGTGTCAACGGAGAATCAATTTCATTGGACTTTGGAAAATGGAGCTTCAATGGAATATCTTTGAATTATTTCAGTACTAATCTGGCGACAGTACGAACACCCTTAGGATTGGGGGCAGAGTTTCATATCAATGGCGGCATACTTAACGTCATATTATCTGTACCAGAAAAAGCCAAAGGAAAGGTAGGTGGATTGGTTGGAAACTGGGATGGCTCAAGAGTTAATGATTTTCAGCTAAGGGATGGATCATGGATACCGCCAACTGCCTCACGACAGGAGATTCATGGTGTTTTCGGCATGAGCTGGACCACCACACAAAGCACGTCACTCTTCACCTATCCAACAGGGTTATCGTGGAATGACTATCAGGATATTGAATTTAGACCAGACTACTTGGAACCTCCGCAGAATCCTCAGTGCAATGGTAACGCCCAATGCAACTATGACGCGCACATCACAGGAAATGTTGACGTTGGATTGGCCAACGTTGTCAGAAGCGCTGAAGCAGCTCAACAAGCTTCCATGTCAAATCAGCTCAGCCTGTACTGCCCTCAAACAGTAACCGTCAACAATGGTGAGGTCGAAGTGGAAGAAATCAGCCCAAGTCACGTCATATTTTCAACAACCTGCAATCCTGGAGCAACACTGCAAGGCAGTCCCAAGGTGACTTGTCAGAATGGGAAGTACGGTTCTCTGCCGACATGTGACATGTCACGCTCAAGATCATCGTCTACTTATGCCACGATGCTTTTGGTGGCTTCAGCATCACTTGTGGCCTCGATCAGACTTTACTGAGAATTGAACTGTAGGCTATGCCTCATAAATAGACGTTAATTTGAGTAGTAATTCCGATAACAACATTGCGGAATTAACCTTGGTGTTAATTCTTTGTGCTTGGGTCTTCCTCTAACAATACCGTTCACTCAGCTGATTCGGTTAACAATTTATGGATCATTTTTATAGCAATTTGAGTATTAGTAATTATTTTAAATACCTGTAAACTGTACTTTTTCCAATTGCACCAATTGCGTTCCATACGCCATACTTTGACAATTGAAGCTACTTCCCTGCTTGTGCATGCTTTCATTAGCAAAAGACTGGATTACTGCAATAGTTTACTCTAAGGCATTTCTAATGTACTACTAAATAAACTCCAAAGCGTTCCGAATACAGCTGCTCAATTTACTGCCAACAAGCGCAAATATTACCACATTTAGGCCTACTCTAATTTTAGGAGACACCTTACATTGGTTGCCTGTGGCTTATAGAATTCTGTATACTGTAAACTAGACATGTTTTTAAAGGCCCCAACAGCATGGGACCTCAGTATTTATCTAAACTTCTAGTCCCTATTTTATCTGTTTCTGGTCAACTTAGATCGGCATCTAAGAGCGACCTCGCGTCCCTCGTGTACATTGTAGCACGTTAAATGCTAGTGCTTTCACTGTTTGTGGTCCAGTAATTTGGAATTCATTACTTGGTGACTTTAGACTTCAGAAACAATCACTGTAAATGTTCGGTTAAAAGTTAAAGATTTATCTATTTGAACTGGCTTACGGCGTATGATTGACTGCAAAGCGCTTCTGCGATACTTTGTATGTTGAGGCGCTTCAAAAGTGTCTGTTTGTATTGTATTGTAATCATAACAAGAAACATTGATTTATTTTCATTATATTTTTGTTTTGTTTTTGGTAATCCGTACATTATTACACATGACATACGCACATGCAAGTTCCCTCTTTTGGTTGCTGTTTTTGTGGCTTATCAATTGTTAACAACTCTATGATTTATCGTACCTTTGCGGTAGATAGTGCATCAAGAGAAGATATTCGAATGTATCCAATATAGGACACCCAGACACTATTATTATTCTTGTCGACTGACCTGGGAGTAGATCCCAGATCACTTGATTCCGAGCCACACACCTACGAATGCGCCAAACTGATCAATGAACACATAATTCGATCAGGCAACTTAGTTTATCCCAAAATTAAGGTCTTACCTCATCTAATAATGTAGTAATCATCTGATGATGAAATTGTAGCCTATCGTAATTTTAAACTTCATTAGCCTAAACATTCTATGCATGAACATTGAACATGTATTTTCTATAAGATATAACCTGAATAATTCTGAACTTTAATCGGATGTGAAATTTTTTACTTTATTTTTAGAAGTATGTGAAATTTATCGTAACAATACAAAATTTATTAAGGAAACTGGTAATAGCTTTAAACTTATTTTACATTTCTTACTCATTGATTTTTGTTCATAGCTAATTATGCACCAAGAATTACTGTTATAGATTTATTGTAATTTGTGTACCTATTCTATTCATACTGTAACAGTGATTCTTACAGGGTTGTCTAACCCTTTTGGTGTCGAATAAAAAAATGTATTAAGGCAAAAAAAACTCAAAAGCGATTTCTAGTTAGCATTCAAGTTTCGAACCATATCCTGTATATAGAAGAAATAAGCAGGAAATCACGCAGCAGTATATTATACATATTACATTAATCGTATCCACAAATACAATACGTACTATTTCACAAACATTCAAAGTGTGCTGCACTTAACAACACCCAGGTTACAAACGAGCACAACTTACAATACTATATGCACAAGTTATATAGAATTAACTAACATATACCAGTAAATATGAGATGAAAATTTAATATTCTACACAGTCTGCACTACCAGTACATCAGCTCCCATTAGATTACTTCACTTTAAAAATAAATAAGAAATGATTTAGCGATAATGGAAGAACACCAGTTACACCCAAAAATAATAATTTTCAGCCATATCCCAACCAAAATTCTAAATTAGTCCCTATCAAATTCAATATAATCCTTTGTATTTCAGTATTCAATATGACTACACTAAATAAGAATTTAACGCTTGTTTCCACAACAAAAGACATTGTCAAACATTTATAATGTAAGCAATTTTACGGTAGTGTATAGACCCAACATCAAACTTACAGTTTTAAACTGCAGTAAGGCTTACAAAAGATAGGAATTGAACAGACAATAGTTAAATTAAATCGTGCCATACAGGATTAGCTTCGATAAACATAATCCAATACAATGAGGATTTAACTTTCGGTTCCTCACGTGAAGGCGATGTCAGGGATGGTCACATATTTGCGATAACTCTCTATACATAATACATGAACAGGAAATTCCTGTTGAAGTCTGGTAATCAGAGCAAGAGCAGATATCTGGAATGAATCTTGCACATGTTTCTGCTAGCTGAATATTAAAGGCTGATATTTTAATATCAAAGACTTGGAGTGTTTTACAAATAGACAATCTCCATGAAAACGTTGCTGGTACTACAGATTTGACGTCCCTGACATTGCCTTTGAGTGAGGAATCAGATATTAATTCCTCATTGAGTGATTTATAATATCAATGACAACGTTGCCTGCCAAGATAGCTGCCTGACGCCGTGTGGCGACCCCTGGATCTCTTCCAAAGAGAGGATTGCCAGCATCAAGGTAGAAATCCTGGGCGAGCAACTACAACAACACATTCATAGCCCTGGATTGTGGACAACGTTTTGGAACAAGACCTGAGAATCTAACGAGAAGGCTGGGGTGAGTCCGTCTCTGTCGTTGTCAGATGATGAAACGGACGTTAAATCACATTAATTGATTGGTACGGACTTGACAGTACCTTACAGTACCGGAGATCAGCATCACGGCCGTTCTCCGTGGCCAACTACAGCAACAATCAATAAGTCTGTGCAACTTGTACATGATTCCCACCAATATGTAGAAATAAAATTCCCTGACATTTCCATGATATTCCAGGTAATTTTGCTAAAATTTCAGACATATTTCAGGTTATAGCGTTAGTGGTCGGCTCCTCCGCTTCGACAGCGACCCACAGCAAAAATTTTGTAGTTTTGCTGTGAAACTCAAACAGCATATTTTGTGAGAAATGCCAATCATAAACAATATGCAGATCTACTATTGCGAGAAATGCAAGTAGACTTCCTACATTTGATCAGCAAAATGCTCGTTAGTCTTCAAATCGCACTATAGACACCACGCGTATTCGACGTTTTCTCACAAAATGAAAAATTTCAGACAGAAAAGCAAAATTCCCTGACTTTTCCAGACAGTGGAAACCTTGTTGCAAATATAATGTGAAGATATAGCCTACAATACATCACAATTTACATGCTCACGTTAACGTTCATAATAGTCATATGATGAAGATACAAGATCCATAGAAAGTTGTAAAACCCCCTGCTTTACATCAATCAACCACCTGCATTATATTATTATCAACTCCACAATTTGCTAGAAACGGTACGGATATAGAATTCACAAGGAAATAGAAATGACTGGTGAGAGTAAAACCCTCGAAGATAATTCAACAAATAACCAACTATAATTGGTAGCTGGCGCCCTCTCACAATCAAAGATTTTCTATCTGAATTCTTTTGAGGCGCTCTCTGGCGAAAGAGAATAATGTTTAATTGTCCACAGAAGTGCTAGACTCGCTAGATTCCGTGAAATCATTCACAGGCTAAAGCTAGTGAATACAGATAATATTCCAATGACGCAAATAAATAATGTATCATATAATTATTACATGTAATAATTCATATTACGTGTGTGTAAATAATTTTCGTCATAGCCAATGTAAACGACGAAGCGCTACGCTCATTTTTCTCAAATGAGTGGTTAGATGGTCTAGTTGGTAGAAAGATTGTCTGGATAAGCGGAGGCCAAGGGTTTGAGTAACAGCCGGGTCCGTCTTTAACAGTGTCCTGAGAAAACGGAAACAGACGTTAAACTCAGTTTTACAATGGTCTCTCTTCAAATTCTGAAGAAGGGACAGTACATATCTGGTTTAGGAATGGAAATTAACTCTTTAAATATACAATTTTCAATAAGCATTTGCTCTCTCTGTCTCTCTCTCTCACTCTGTCTCTCTCTCTCGCTCTGTCTCATTATCCTAATAATATTATAACAAAATTTTCAAATTAAAACAATGTACATGTTGAAATATTTATGACCTTGCAGATACACTCATACAGACGTTGATTATATTACGCTATCGCTGTTCATAGTTTTAAGGAAAGAGTTATTTTTTCTTAGCCGACGATGACGATGAAGCAGCCCGCTCATGTTTCTCCACTGGTCTCTCCTCTAGCTCCTCATCACTGGGGCAGTACGATCTGTCTGTCTGGTGCCCCGTGGCAAGCATGAGAGCGGCATCAGGGCGTGAGTCACGATTCTCGTATAACAATACATTCAGCGTCTCCTCATATACTCTGGCTTCTGGAAACTCTACCTGCAAGTCACAATCAATCAATCAATTATAATCAATCAGTCAATTCATCAATCAATCATTAGGGCCAGAGTCACAATTATCATATAACAACACGTTCAACGTCTCCTCATACACTCTGGCTTCAGGAATCTCTACCTGCATGCCACAATCAATCATTCAATTACTTTTTTAGTCGATCTCGAGTAGCAGGGCCTCGATTCTTCCCTTCTTAAATCGTTTTTATAAAACCCACAGGGCTATTTACACCAAGGGTAAAAAAAATCGATCAATCAATCAATCAATAAGGAAGTTAATAACTCAATCAATCAATCAATCATAACGGAGTGAGCTGTGTTCTCGTATAATAATGACGCATTTAAACAACATGAGGAATTTATAAGTCATATTGAACTTACCACACTCTTAACATAAAATCTTTTTTTCCGCTCCACAGATTAATTACACCTTGGCGGTACACAAAGTCAATTGATAGCTAGCGCGGATAACCTTCCAGTACCTGCCTGCCACCAGTGCCCAAGGGTGCTGGCATTTGTTGACTGAAAGGATGTTTGAATCAAGGCTGCAATCAGTCACTTCATTTAGAGAGCAGGCTTATCCATTACGCTACAACGCCACAAATGAATGACAAATGCAACGGAATTGGTGATCAAAGACGTAGTTTTACTAACATCATAATTACTATACATCAGATTTACAATAATTATTTTTAAACTTTAACACCTCTTTAACAGTTCTACCATATCTTTAAGCTATAACAACTTTTCTTTCAACTTCAACTCGGACTCAAAACTCCGATTGGTGGTCTGTAATGGACTGCAGAGCACTTTGTGTGGAGTAAAGCTGTAATAAGCTTAACCCTAATCTTTGTGACGGTAGTGCTCGATTGTGTTGAGCCGTCTTGAAGAGAGCCTTGTGCTTCTGAACCTTGACGTTAAACACACTCAAACCTACCTACCTAGTGAGAAAATAAGTTTATCAATTTTTAGTAAGAATAGCGATAGATGAAAGAGATCGTCGATCATTAATGTTAGTGAAAGCAAAGTTCATATTCCTAACCTACGGAGCCGCATAAACTTATCCTACTTCAGAAATAAATGTCTTTCGGTTATGACTTTGTTTATGAAATCTTCTAAACACCGAAACTAAATTACAGTGAAAGTTAACTCGGCCAAACGACTAACGGCCAATGTAGGCCTACCGCAATAGACGTTAATGCTTGAAGTATCATTGTTATGAAGATTTAAGGTATACGGTAATGCAATTGTTAAGAAGATTTATGATTATAATGTTGGCGAACACGTGCGATAAACACATGTTATTGACAGGAAAAGTTTTAGATTGGTTAGACTCTATTGAGCTTAGCTTAGACTATATAAACTTTCTTGTATTAAAATTCTGCAGAGTTACCGATGGCCTTGAAACGAACTTTTGAAAAATTGAAAAATTAGTTTATTATTAGTTTATTATGTTCATAAATTAGGTACTGTAGTATTGAATTCTTACCATCAGGCATTGAACATCAAAATGGAGTACCGGTGGCCAATCTATATAACCGCACCACGTAAAAATCATTCGTCGGAAGTTATTATCGTGTTAAGTTGTGTGCGATATTGCGCATAATAATGAATAAGAATAACAAATAAATAGTAATTACAATAATAATAAATAACAATAATAATAAGAATCTCTGTATTGGTCAGGTAAATACACAGGAGAAACCAAAATCAAAATAGTTGCAAGTAAAAATAGTAAGTACAGAACAAAAGAATAAAGTTAACATTAATCCTAATTATGCACATCATTAGATACAAAAGCTTATTACAGATTTAATGTCGGATATTATTGCAGAATAACCGTGCTAGTCAGATAAAGTCTTATTAAAAAACACATCGTGAACTGAATTCTTTATGTAATATTATGTGAACCCTGATATAAATTCATTTATAGAGCATTATAATTATCTCCCGCATAAGCTATCAAAATTAGTTATGTTGTGTCTTTGAAGTAATAGGTTACGTCATACTCACGTATAACATAATGAGATCACTAGATCAATAAATCTAGAATACAATTAGTCAATAATTATAATAGACATGAACAGATAACTGGCAGATTATACAGAAAACACAACTTTTTTGTATATAACCTTTATGTACATGTACACTGTATAGTGTATAGCTTTAAAAAGATAATGAGGTGCACGCAGCATATCTGTTGGTGTGAGCATGACATATTGACCAGTATCACCGTGACTTGACAGACCCATTTCGAGTCCATTAAAATCACGCGGACCGGCACACGCGGACCGGCACACGCGGACCGGCACAGTAAAACATCGCACCATAGTCATAATAACACTTTCATTGCCGCTAAATATCTCAAATAGTAGGCCCAATGACGTGCAGTTCCAGGAAGGTGATCTTTGTTCGGGGTCAACAAACACTTGTTTTGTCGCTACGAAATAAATGTACTCGACGTCAATAATCATAGTATGGTATAATTGTAGCCTACATAATAATGAAGGTTAAACGTCCGTTTCCTCATCCAAAGATGATGTCAGGGACATGCATATGTAGCCTATAATGTCAGCATATTCCGAGGTTCTATATATACATGTTACACAAGCCAAGATAATAATTATAGGCGCATAATTCTCATTGATTAATTAATTAGGCTAGTTATGTTTAGTATAGTACATAGTTTAGTATTTGTTAGTCTGTATTAATTTAACGAAACGTGTATATATGTATATGCACGACCCTGATGTCGTCGTCGGTTGGTGGAACGGACATTTTACACGTATTGCACTGTATTGTATATGTGTGATAATTTAAGATATTGTTTAGTTAAGTTAGACATGGGTCTAAACAAGCAATTTGCTTTCT
>JAQFZF010003249.1:0-11539 GCA_034695365.1 Enchytraeus norvegicus
GGTCTTTTCCCCCAATTTCGTCTTCTCCCCAATATTCTGGAAATTCGGCCTGAAAAATGTCCCCCCAAATTTTTTAGGTGGAGCAAATTGCTTCAGCTGCTATATGGATTGGACGCCCCTGTCTCCATCAGATCTCTTTCTAAACCAGCATCTTGGTATTTCACTCACTTCTAGTACTTTTTTAAACTCATTTTGAAACTAAAAGGTTAAAACTATAACATGCATATTAATTGAACTAAAAACGTAGGCCTACAAATTTAACTTTTTGTAAACTTTCTAATCTTTCGCTGAATTTAGGCCTAACTTATTTTTAACCTAATAACTTCTCATAGGGGATTATAGGACAGTTTTGATTGCATTACTACACGTTTCACAAATTTCCCAGACCTATTTTGATTTTAACTTTTTAACTTTTAGTCACCATACAAGTAATGTAACTTACCGTACAACAGGCCAACAATTCTTTTAAGCATTTGCTGGTATAAAAATGGTGTCCAATAACACTTGTAACAATTATCATTCATTCAATTAATGATTCTGAATTTTTTTTAAATCGGATTTCAGTCCAATGATTGTTCTACTTCTTTAAATTAACAGTATACAATATAATGCAATACAATATGGGTTTAACGTCCGTTTCGTCATCTGACGATGATATCAGCAACATCTCCATCATCATCCCTGACATCGCCTTCGGGTGAGAAACCGGACTTTAAATCCTCATTGATTGATCACCAATTGGTCTACTACAACACAGTTAGTTAATCACATGCGCAGAAAGCAGTGGCGTAGCGAGGCAATGTGCCACCTGGTGCGAAAATTTTTTTTTGGACAACTTTCCTCACATTTTGGAACTGATTGTTGTATTTTCACAGATGTCGCCCCTCTTTTAGAAAATGCCGCCCCTAGGACAAGTGCCGCCTGGGGCGGCCGCCCCTCTCCCCCTCGCTACGCCACTGAAAGAAAGAGAAAGGGCTCAACCATAGGCGTAGTTACCTATGGTGCCGGTGGTGCTCGGGCATCAGCACTCTTTGAGGGTAATGGCACCTCCATCTTAAGATCTGCGACGTTTTTGTATAGGGGGGGGGGGTTGACGACCCCTCTCTATGCATAGTATCCATATAGCAGTAATTACTGGTATACATTAACGAATAACTATGAAGAACTTAAGTATGTCTCGCTGGATTAGTGGTAGCGTCATGGACTTTCAAACATGACGTCCGGGGTTCAACTCCCGGTACAGCCGATCAGAGAGTAAAATCTCGGACATACAAGTGGGATCGTTGATCGTGTGTTGTGCACGAAATGGGTCTTAAACAAGCATCTGATGCTTGTCCTGACCCATATCCCTGTTATTATTATTGTTAACACATAATACTATATGTACTGTACATCAGTTTATTTTACATTTATCCACATTCCTTCAGTTGATATTACGCACTGGGCACCACCACATTTTAAGTTTCATCCATGCCCCTGGGGTCAATACTGGTCACAGGCGTTGCAAGTCCATTTATCCATAAGATCAACAAAAATTTAAAAAAATCTAAGAAGGAAAAAATAGATGTAGAAGTTCTTTAAGTTTTTAATCAATTCAATTATCCAATGAGTAGGAAATAGAATTTCATCAATCAATCGTATAATCACACAGCAACCACTGTCCACTCTATAGGCCAGTAAAGCAAAGTTGTAACTTTAGCTAAGTTTATCGTCTCTTCCCGCGTTCAAAGATACTGTCAGAGACAGACCCGGCTGGGAATCGAACCTTTTGCTTATCAAGCAAGCGTGCCACTGACAAGGCTATCTAACAGGGGCAAGTACAGTAGGCCTTTAGGAGCTAGATACTTTAAACTATTTTATAGGTGCGAGAAATAGCAGCACTTCGGTTAATAAATTAATTCAATCTTTTCATGGTCGAATGAAATCAATCAATCAATGAGAATTTAACGTCCGATTCCTAACCCGCGACGATGTCAGGGATATTTAATAATTCATTTAATTCAAGGTCAGACAAGGTCTAGATCCTGACTCGGTGTAGTACTGTTCTGCTGGGCAGAAGTTTCTTGATCTTTAACGATGAAGGAGATGCTAGGAAATCTCTCTCTGATGACCTGTGATGGTAGGACTGTGTCAGGCGTTAACTCCAACGCCGCATCCGCAGACACCTACAACATTATTCATTAAAATAATTATTTATTCCATGAATTACTTGTATGTCTGGATCTAGTACAGACGTCCCTAACATCATCCTTGGATGAGGAAACGAACGTTAAACGTTAATTATAATTATAATTATTATTTTCGAACTAGGCATACAAGTAATAATTTTAAAGTACATTTAATGTACATTAATGTACATTTCTCAATGTACATTTTTTATGTACATTGAGTGAGATTATTAGTCTTATTATCAATTAATAAAAACCTATCTTTATAATTTTAATATAATTGCATTCTTAATTTTAAAGTTAAAGTAATCACGGTTGGTAGGATGGTGTTAACTCTTACAGACGCCTGCAACATTATGATCCGCAGACCCCTGCAACATTATACGATACATTACAATTTGGTTTAATGTTTGTATCATCCTCTGACGACGATATCAGGAACGTGTGTAGATTAACCAAATGGATCAATCACTTTATCAAATGGCCAAGCCTGTTTTTGCAGTTAAATATTTGATACTCAAACTATATCGCTTAAAATTCCAGACTTGCGAAGACCTTGGCACATTGTGTATGGCCTATGGCAGGCTAGACTACTTTTTCCTCCCTCCACTGTTTCAAGCACTTCAGAGATACCTCCTAAATAGGCGCGATAACATGTCCTTTTCTAATAGAAAGCTTTTTTACATCTTAGTTCTTTTAATTCATTTTCTCTGCAATTCCTGTTATATAAAAAATACCATTTAATATAGACCCAACGAATACATAAATGTCACATAATTAATAGCACATCAACTCTCTGTCTCTCTAATTCATTAATAGCACATTCATTTTTGCATCGTTGCAGCGTCTACCTGTGCCAAGACATTGCACTACGTCTTGAGCTAATTTAACCTGACTGGCCGAAGAACTGGTCGTTGGTTGATATTTTGGCAGTTGCCAATCATCTAGTTATGACACAGCGACTATAAGCTCAAACTACCAACCAACTACCACTCATTGCAAGCCTAATATCACACTTCATGGGTCAGCTCAATGTGTCTAGATTCTAGAAAAACCTTGTCATTAATAATAATTAGGTCTATCATACGTTTGCTCTTCCAGGGATGATATCAGCGACGTCCCAACTGCATATATCACTACAAACCGGTTCACCCAAATTGCTTGAAAAGATATGACTGAAGTGAAAAATAAGGCATGAAAATAACAAAGTCCAAACCGGTGACGGTCAAGTGATCAGAATAAAGTTAGGAAAAGTATTTGAAATTTAGTGGAAAAAGTTGCATTTTAAGCCTGACGCTGTGCGTCTACATGACTCAGTGGTTAGCGTTTCGAACGGCCTATTTGCGTGCTTGTTTCTCGAACTGTGCGCATGAGGTCTGGGTTTCCATTCCCGATCGAGTTAATCAGGGAGTAAATTCTCGGATGTACAACGGGCCAACCAAACCCACCACTCCTTGGGTCGGATAATTGGAAGCAATTAGTACGTAGTAGGTGACTATTTCTGAGATTGCAAAGGTTACCACCGGTCTGGCGTATATGATCCCGTTACCAAATTGGACTGTAAAGAGTGGGGCTGGCGACCTCACCGTCGGATTAATGACTATGTCACCTGTGTGCCGAAAATTGCTCAGGATCGGGATCAGCTCTTCGCCTACGCTCGGTAACGAATATGGCACACAACCTTTATCTTTTTATTGAAGGTGTACTACATTAGTACCACAGTAATCTATCACTAAATATATTATTCACTGACCGACTTGTGGAAGGAGTTGATTCCCCGATGTACCACACATAAACCAGATCCAGATAACCCGCTTGATGCTGATGAAGAAGATTGTCTGATAACATTTGACGATATTACTGAAGCATTCGACTCGTCTGATATACCCCTGTTTGTCACACCAGCATTTGACCCACCTGATACACCTCTGATAGTCACACCAGCATTCGACCCATCAAATACACTCCTGTTTTCCCCACCAGTACTCGACCCATCTAACGCAGATCTGTTTGACACCCCAGTGACCGCAGGCGACGCGATGTAAGTGAATGAGGCAGCAGTGGTGAGTAGAGATACAAGCGTCTTAGACATCTGTAGACGTTTCTTAGCCCGTGTGACAGCCACGTACAGCAGGTTGATCTCATCGGTTGGGATTTTTTCCAACAGCTCTGTAATACAATACAATACAATAAAACACCCGGGCATTAAATTGTCATTGTCATTGTATAGTATGGGTTAACGCCTGTTTCATCCTCTTACGATATCAGGACATAATTTTCTCTCTTTCTCTAGTGCACTGGCAAATGGCAGGTCCAAGGTACATATTCTGAAACACAGTTTGCTATCACGCTCACTATTGAGCATCCCATCGACCATCTAGTTGATCCCATCAAAAGGCATGCCATTACCATACCTAAAATGTAAAAATTTTCTTGGGAATATATATTCTGACTTTTGAGGTGGTTCCCCGTTGCTTTCCTCAGTATGAAAATATCTGCATTAGTTGGCTTTTACAATACATGTGCAGTTTCAGTTGGTCTATTCTTAAGTTTTCCGGATCCAACAAGGGCCGTAATTTTAGCAAATGTGATTAGTTCATTTAACGGAGTAATAGGTAACGATAATATTATTAACCCTGCTACTACCAGTGGGGTCATAAATGACCCCACTGGTACTTTGAAGAGCTGCCCCCGCTATGCCTCTAATTCGAATTATGTGAATTTTGGTGACTTTGTACATATATTCCCCTCCTACAATATGGTTCCAAAAAAATTCTATCACCAGGTGGTGGCGCCATATCGAACTAGCACTGAATACCACTGGGGTCAAAAACGACCCCAGTGTTATAAACGGGAATAACAATTATATTTAACCGTTTCTTTATAAATAATATTTATATTTGTAGTTCGTGATGCTACAGAACATGTGATTGTATACAAAGAAGACAATTATAACTAGGCTTTTATATATAAAAAGTAAACAAATAAAATGGCGGCAAGTAAAAGATTTAACTGCTGAAGCATGTAGGCCTACTTTTATTTTCGATACCGATGGCAATGAGAATACCGACGGCGCTTATGTCAGCTATTACAAAACAAACAATTCTAAGTACAATCTTTCATCTGGATAACCAGATGACGCTGGGAGAAGTGATCTGGTAATGACAATAGTAACTGTTATGAAGGTGGTAAGGCCTCGAAAAAGTTGCTTTATTGAAGAGGAGTAGAACACGATAATGATGGGGGTCTGACGATAATATTGTACATACACTGCACTCAAAGAACAATAGAATGGTATAAAATATAGAACCCATGAGACAACTAAAGGTTGGTAATCGGCCGCAAGCGGTATACTTCATAATCCTGGAAAATTCGGCATATAATAGCTTAAAAATTTTTCTTGAGAGGTATTGTAATGAATAAAATTCAGCCTTGAACTAACAATGAAGGATAGATGGAACGTGCGGACAACTGGAAGGATTTAGAAGGATCTATGGTGGTACCATACATGTACATTGACTTGCTGTTGCTTACCGGAATGTACAAAGCAAATGACGAGCCAGTCTTGGCCCATCCACTCGCAACGTATGGCTAGAACTTGTGGGATAACACAAGAGCATGCCTTCGGCCGTTCGAAAACGTCACAGGCGACGATCAACTACTAATGTACCATGGCCGGAGTCCTTTCAAATAATA
Source organism: Enchytraeus norvegicus (assembly GCA_034695365.1). Classification (NCBI taxonomy): domain Eukaryota; kingdom Metazoa; phylum Annelida; class Clitellata; order Enchytraeida; family Enchytraeidae; genus Enchytraeus; species Enchytraeus norvegicus. The sequence goes on from JAQFZF010003249.1 coordinate 5,865, forward strand.
TATTCAGAGTAATGCGAGCATGCAGGGAAACGTGGAATCAGATTTTGGATGCTAAGAGATGGCAACTAGCAAGGCGTCCTATGTATGCCATGCCACTGCCCAGTTATATATATTTGAGGACAAGATGGTAAGGCCACAGAAACAAACAATAGAGAACGAGTTGTAGGCCTACTTGATGTATGAAGGGCTTGAAGGGAAGTTGAAGAAATATAACTTGTGATAATTATTTTTTCGTAAGCCTGCAGCTGCTTCAGTAGCTAGAAAAAGTATTGGCTTTTATTGCTTGGAATAGTACCCTACGTAAGAGAGTATAGGACTTCCACCAGAACTTGTCGCCACCAGTGGTTAGGAGGTCGGCCTACTCAGTTCCAAATGTGCATTTACGAAGGATGCAAGGCTGCATGCGGGTTTCAGTGTGTTTAACATCACAGTCAGAAGCACGAGGCTTCTCTTCAAGACGGATCAACATAATTCAGCACTTGTCACAAAGATGTTAAGATTGGGTGTTAAGATTGGGTGTTAAGATTGGTGTTAAGATTGGGTGTTAAGATTGGGTGTTAAGATTGGGTGTTAAGATTGTTACAGCTTCACTCCACAGAATACCCAGCACTCTATTACAGAGTACCCAGTAGGAAGGCCACGGATCTGCTTCATTATGATAAAGCGAAATTAAAGTTAGCATTCCTTTAAATTATATGCTAAGTGCATGTAAACATATTGGGGTCTTTTTTGACCCCAATGGTATTTAACGTAAGCAAAAAAAATACGGTAGTAGCAGGGTTAAAATATAATGTAAAATTTAAATTGTTAAAGCTAGTTTAGCGTAGCTTGTTTCCTTATGAATGAGGATTAATCAATCCGAATTTAACGTCCGGTTTCTCACCCGAGGGCTATGTCAGGGACGTATAAAAAGTTGATCTCATCCGCTGGGATCTTTTCTAACAGCTCTGTAACAATTATAATTAATAATATTATTATTCGCTGACATGCATTCCAAAGAATGAGCTATATAACGTAGCATCGAACAAGAATCCTGAAAGTCAGTCCACAGATATGATACTCAATAGGATGGAAGATGTAAGGTTGTGATAGTTGTGCGGTAATTTCATATTTTAATTATTGGTAAAATTAATTTCATACCTGAATTTGCCACACAATAGAATTATATATAAACAAATTTTAATTTGCTACATTGTTCAATGTTCAGTGTCATAAGTGATAACAAAGGCTAAAGATTGATCAAGCTCGAGATATAGAAGAGGATTGGAGACAATTATTAAGAAACGCTACAGTGGCGTCGCAACCATTGGAGCGCCGGAGCGTACGCTCCCCTATAGTTTTTTTTGTATTTTTTAATCAAAATATTTGTTACAATGCGAATAGTCTTTGTTATGTCATAATGTTGAATTATTGATTCTTGAATCTTAACTGTTCTGTATTGAATAATATATAGGCCTATATGTGAGAAGTTATACATTAAATACATGCTTTTCTGCTTGCATGTGTTACAGTGTTGAATTGAATTTGAATTGATTTCTTTATTTCACGGCAAGACAGCATAAGCAGTAAACACACACAGTAAACGTGAAAATCGATGTAAAGGTCCATAGGCACTTACATACACCCATACAATAAAATCAATTACCGGTAAATGAAACTCATAAGCATTCAATTAGCTATAAAAAATAGAACTAACTAAATAGTAGTTTAAGAACAACCGGGAAGAATGCCCTATATCAATATCAACTGTCCATTTAAAAATCAAATACTTGTTAAATTCAATGTCATATAACTAACGTTTAAAAGTCTTCGCACTACTTAACATTATTCTGTTAGTGACGTACAGTAATTAAATGTGTTATGTGTCTGGAAAAAAATCTGCGCTCCCCTGAACAAAAATCCTGATGACGCCACTGAAATGCTATATAACAGTAGGAGCTAAAGAACTATTTTGCTGTCAAAAGGAAGAAACTGCTAGGAAGCAATGGATCACTAGTGAGTAGTGATCACTAGTGCTAAGTAATATGGATGAAATGAGAAATTGGAAAAATGTAGAAACAGATTAATATAAGGGAAGAAGGAATATTCACGATTATATAATGAAATAAATAATGTGTAGAGATTTATTTACATACTGAGATTTGGTTGGTCAGAGATATTCTGTATTTCCTGCAGGAAATCGTCTGTAACCCTCACAGTGTCGAACTCTAAACCCTTGGCTTTGTGAGCGGTGGATAACACAATATCTTTAGCAGACAATATTAACAAGAAAGTGTTAAAACTGAGTTTAATTAACTATAGTACTGTTTTTAATATAAATGTAATTATCAGTTCAATATACTATAAAGAACGCTCATCGATCAATGTTCATGACTACAAACAAGCAAACCTTAACTACAATTTACATAATCTAAGTCAAAACACCCCCGAAAACAAACAGCATTAAAACGCTGTAGGGCAATAGACAGTCTCTGCCAGAGGAAACCGGTCTCTCGAGAATCACCGGAGCATTGAGTCATTTTTCTTCTGTTTTAAATTTAAATTTAAACTAATTTTTATTATTATTATTAAAAACACAGAAAACGTGTTAAAACGGTGTTTAATATCAGTTTGTTATCCCAGGACAAATCAATAACAGGCCGAGAAAGGTAAAGGTACCACAGAGTCAATACGGAGTCCTAGTGCGGAGCTGATCCAGTTTCAAAGCGCTTTTAGCACACAGGAGAATATTGTCACTAATCTAGCGGCAAGATCGCCAGATTCACATTCGATCGATTAAATCCCAAGATCACACGCCAGACCCGTGTTTACATTAAAAAAAATTTCTTGGAGATAATTTTGTTTTCTGAGGTGGGTCTCCATATCCTTCCTCAGTGACTGCATTAGTCGATTCTACAAAACACATGAACTCGTGAAACCTTTGGTTGGTCTAATCTTATGTTTGCCTGAGTCAACACAGCTCCCAATTATGGCTGCTGCAGCCATAATTTGGAGCATGCCATGATTTCAAATGGAAATCATATATAATAATGATAAATCTCGATAAAAATTCAGTCTATCTAATCTGCTAATGTTATATCTCTCACACACTTTGAATTAAATTTTATTTTCATACTAATCAAGTCAGCAAAACGTACACATACTAACACAGAATGTGAAAAGGGGATACAAAGGCCTGAAGGCACTAACATGTACCCCGCTAGCCTGTATATGAGCCACATGAGATGGTAAAGTATTATCCTTTTAATTATTTATTATTATTACTATTTATTTACTAGAATATAATTGCACTAGCATTTGAAACTAACCTGCCAATGTGAGATCTCTCACACACTTGGCCTGTATATGAGCCACGTGGGATGGTAGTGTGTGCATGTAGGTTTTGACTATCTTTATCTTTCCAGTGAGCTCATGATCTGCTGCACTCTCAGCATAGTTGACTAGCTCCACGAACCCCTGGCGTATGAAGCGCTTGATAAACGTGTTATATATCATCTCCTCTGCAAATATAAAAACGTCGTTATATTTGCATTAGACATTCGTAATTCTCAATCTTTAAATTTGCTTTCAAAACTTCATACAAATTAGTTATCGCAGTAATGCATGAAAATGATCGTATCATCGCTTAAGAATTCCTTAACTGAACTGTTTTTCTCTAAATATGGACCACTTTAAATAGTACAGCATGTTAATTATATAATACATAGTACGGTGTATTGGTAGTCAGCTAGATAGGATACTTTGCATTCTCACGGAGACCCGATTGTTTGACTGCTAGTGTGTTTGCTTGTCTTTTTTGCGTGATTGATTGCCAATTTTGTCTCATCTATATTGAATAAATAATAAATCATGGTTCTCTCAAAATAATTGTTATTACAATTCTATTAAATTTAATGTAGATGTGATACACATGACTTGTTATGTAACTGAAAAATTATGGGCATCCCAGGCTCACACGTCTCTGATAGAGCTTCAACAGCGCGCTAAAAATAACTACTCAATTATGTCAAATTTAATTCAACTTATTAGCAAACCTTTCTTCTCTACGGTGGGTTCAGTGAGAAGATGAAATATATCTAGTATCATATCCAGTCCAAATGATTCCAGACCCTAGAGACACATCAATCAATCAATTACTCTGTCAATCAATTAGTTATCGATTTAGCCCCAATCAATAAATAAGAAAGGGACAAGGATATTATTATTGCGTTATATTGAATAAATATTAAATTTGTTATAATAAATTAAACACTATTAACCTATCTACATTTTTAAAACTTTTATTACAACTTTTACAAATAAAATGTTGTTATTACTTGAATGCTTAGTATAACCTTAGTCTCCGTATTAGTGACACTGTCCCAGATTAATCTGAAATATATTTCTAGTTATTGTGAGAGAAATACAATTTAGTTGGCAGGGCCAGTGGCATGATCGATTAGGTTTCCGACTGCGGATCAGTATGTGCGGGGTTCACTCGCTCGTCACTGATGTGACTGTAGGGACATGAAACTGACGTTAAATTGGGCTTTAGCTTTTAGCCTCTCTATTATACTGCATAGCAAAGGTAAGAATAATCAATGGAATCGTAGACTGTATGGCTTAAAAAAGTGCATTTTTGCAATGTACAGAGGTCTAACTGGTTCACTCAAACGTAATTTACAAGTCACAAGTGTTGAAAGAGATCAGGAGTCAACACTGGTCAAAACAGTGCAAGTCTACTTATCCAATAAACCGACAATAATTAAATTAAAAAATTTCGAAGAAGGAAATAAATTAAGCGATTACTGCAGAAAGTAGTAATGCTCAAATCAGAACGAAGATGAAATGGCCAAGCATTTCATATGGTCGACGAGACAGAATACCACGATCGCCTACCAACATTACTGTTAGCTTCAGGCATGGAGAGGACATTAACGATATTATCCTGAATTTTATTTGTAAATTTCTGGATCTTTGCTACAGACAGCATCTTACACACCTAGAATCCTAGATACAAATTTATACTTACCCCAGCAAAAGCTATTTTGAAGTTCTCAGTGTTAAAGCTGCAGAGGTTGACGGCCTCAGCAAACAGAGTGAAATTTGTTCTTGTTATAACTGCAAGCTGTCCAATTCTTTCTCCACTCACTCCGTCTGAAAACAAAAATATATCGATCTACTTCAGGTCTGAGTGTGTGTCAAGGTTCAGAAGCACAAGGTTTCTCTTCAAGATGGCGCAACACAATAGACCAACTACCGTCACAAAGATTGGTTTAAAGCTTATTACAGCTTTCACTCCGCTGAAATACCCTGCAGTTTATAACAGAGCGCCACGCAAAGTAACACTATCAAAAATGTCAAAGTACAACCTGTCGATATTTACTCCTAGTGCGGAGCTTATCTTGGTTCAAAGAGCATTCGGCAGACAGGTGTTGTTGTTGTTGACCACCCGAAGATCAGCTATGGTGCTGACCCCCTCTATCTTCGTCCTTGGGAGCGCTCCTCCAGGGCTCGCCGCCAGGTATTCAGCAGTTCTGCCGCCTCGCAGGGATTGTTTCATAAGTCTATTGGAGTAAATGTTGTCTGTATTTGTATGCATTGAAAGAGGTGTATTGGGTCATGTGTTTGGTCAGAGCAAAGGGGGCAGAGTGGTGATGGGTGTTCAGAAGGGTTAATTTTGTGTAAGTAGGATA
>JAQFZF010003250.1:0-11538 GCA_034695365.1 Enchytraeus norvegicus
TGCAGGATATCCATGAGATCTTCATGTCGCACTTTGTCAAATGCTTTAGTGTAGTCTATAAAGCATACATAAACTTCCTTTTGCATTTCAATGGCTCTTTTGGATAACATTCTTAACATGAATATTGCATTTCTGGTTCCTATGTCCTCCATAAAACCACACTGTTCTTTCTCAATTTCTGGCTTCAGTTTCCTGCAGACACGCATCATTATGACTCTAAGGATTACTTTCGTTATGTGGCTCAGTTGGCTAATGGTCCTATGCATTTCAACATTATGAATGTTATAATGTTTCTAAATTTCATGACGTCATTTTATTCATACTTTTAAGTTTCACATATCAACATCTGGAGTGCAGTCATGTAGCCTATCAACATCTGGAGTGCAGTCATGTAGCCTTGAGAGCACGAATTATTCCTTTTGCTGGAGCCTTCTAGTGTATATATTAGTACTTTTATGTATGGAGCTATGTCTATGAGGCAGAGGCATACTGCAGGATGCAGTCTTATTGATGAGAAGAAATGTCTGTCAATGTAGCTCATTGAATGATTGGTTTATTAATGCGGCTCATTGATGTGCAATAAGTTCATCAGTGTGTCACATTGAATGATTGATTTATTAATGTGGCTCATTGATGTGCAATAAGTTCATCTGTTCGTCACATTGATTGATTGATTTATTAATGTGGCTCATTGATGTGCAATAAGTTCGTCTGTGCGTCACATTGATTGATTGATATATATTAATGTGGCTCAATGTGATGCAATAAGTTCGTCTACGGGGTCACCAATTGCTCTCTGTATGTCTTGCTTCCCAGCCGTATATATCTGTGTGATTATGTGTGAGACGATGTTGCTATCTGTGTTTACAACTTTCTGTTGGTGTGTTTGTCTATGTTAAATTGGGGGGGGGTCAGACTTTCAATAGGGAGGGGGGAGTCGAACCATCCTCCTTTATACCAAAGCACAGAGAGCTACTCAGCGACATAGAGAGCTACTGACAGGTATAAATAGAGAGTGAGAGAGATACAAAGGGACGCAGACATTTAGTACCTTACGTAAAGAAACAATGTGTATATAATCTGTGTATTACGAATGATGAGTGATAAAATACATGTACTTCTTGGTGCACAGCAGATTTTAGCTTCGTTCTAGTGCTTGTGATCGAGTTATAGAGTCGATGAATATTATTGATACCGTGTTATAATAACAAAAATTTAACATCAATTTCGCCAATTTAAAGTATGTTATTGATATTTCACATGGACATATTTCCCGATGATATCTGGCACCCTAACCACATTTAATCAATAGAGTAATATTTGAATTGGACCGTCCATTTTTAATTACTGGACCATTTGATATGCAGGTGTGACATTTTATCAGAATGATTGACTACTTAATACTTATATTCATTCCCTCTATTACATTCATGACTTTATCAATTGAGCCCTTGAAACCTGCAATACATTGCAATGGGATGTAATTTGAAATGTTTTGATTTAGTTATTGACAAGTCTGTGTTGAACTATGGATTACAATGCCTTGCTCATTGATTGTGAACTTGATTTGTCGACTAATGTTTGTCCATTTAGTGATTATTTCTTGTCAGATTCTTGAATATATTTCATTTATTAATCTTGTATTTTAGTTTCGTAGCTTGCTCTATATATTTTGTCAGCCCTGTATGCTATCTACTGTGGTACTATGTGCTATTTGTTGGTCTATCTATCTGCTGAGTTTACGCAAAGAATTAATTTGAGAGGGTTGGAAAAATGGTCATTTTAAATATTTTTATTCAGGACTATAAGATGTGAAATTAAATTGGTGTAAATAAAACTAATGATCACCTTTTCTTATCTTCTGGCATTGATTGGTTTTAAATTTGTGAATCAATGTTATATATTACTGGCCTACTTAAAAACCTTTCCCTCTCTCTGATGCTCTGTAGTGCGCTACCAGATGCACTACCAGAAGGCAGGTCTAACTCACAAATTCCTTCTTAAAGTCCACTATATGGCTCGCGAGAGCACACCAGCGATCAAAATTATGTGCTCTTGTGGCTTTGCCTTTACCACATCTAAAATGATCTTTGTTCAAGGAAGTTCATAATCATTTCCTTTATCCATTTATAATTTAAATACATAATACAATATAATTTATGTAAGTTTAAATTACTTATGGATCATATCATATCATGTCTCTGTCCTTGTTTGGTTCTCAACAAGTTTGAAAACGTATTTAATTGTAATTTTAATATCTTTCGATGATTTGATCGGATAAATTCTTCCCATGAGGAGTTTACTGCTTGCCTCTATTATATAAAGCTTAGACTTGTTTTAATTGGAATGTAGAAATTTGCTTACTCCTTTAAATTGTGCAAAAAGTTGTATCATGTATCATTGATTAAATTGTCAGTTCCTCACTTGATGTCAGGGACGTCACATGCGGACTATTCAGCTGCAAACAGTCCATACTCTGGAACAAATTTGCCAATGCATAGAGTGAAGAGAAAGCGAGATCCGAACATTTTCCATAAGCCTGGGCATGAGAAGGATTAATCCTGATAAAATACCATGAAAGGTTGAAAGGTCACTATTATGATTTCTTTAAAGTGACAGAAGTATGCTTTAGGAGAAAACTTGTTCATATTTATTTATTTAATTGAAAACTTAAAACTTGATTGATTTGTGAATTAAATTAGATCAACTTAGATAAATAAAATGCCAATAGAATTTGTCTTATTACACGTGACAGATGCATATATTTACAGCAATTCTGCGATCAATGTGGATATTGCGTGTAAAAATTGTAATAAATGTTGTGAAAATTATTTTCTCTTACATCAGTAAACTGAAAACGACGCTAACTTTGCTTTGCTATTTTTAATTTACTAAGCCTGAAGGAGGTGTAAAGCACTATTAGACTAAGAATTTATGTGTGTTGCCAAAATGTATATAATGCTTATTGAATGCAATAAAATGTAAATGTAATGCTGTTAGTTAAGCCACTGAACTTAGCTTACGTTAAGCTTTACCAATCAGCCTCTGCCTAACGTTGAACCCAGAGGCTGTGTATTTAGAGTCAAATAACATACCTCTCGGATATTTAAGTTTGCATATATAAATTTAAGTATTTTAAGCATATATTTGTATATACAATATATGTAGATTTAAATTACTTATGCATCATAAGGTTATGTGTAATTGTGTATAAGATTATTATTTATGAAGTATGCACACAAATAAAAGTTTTTGTGGGCACATACATTTTATAGAACATATATACAATATTATACATGCATATATATTTTCGGTATACTGCATAATATACATTCTTATATGTATGCTTCATTAAATTTGTTAAGAAAAATAATTTTGTGGGCTTGCTTCTGTATAATTTATATACGCACACATAAATGTGTGGATTTAATCCACACACATATTTATTCATTTCGAATCATGTGAACTTCTGTTTAAGTCCAAATAATCATGTATTTAGTGTTTTAATGTTTCTTGTATATTGCAGGCGATTATGTAGGCCTATTCATGGCTTAATGATTATGTGTGATTGGTGTTAGATTAGTAAATTAGTTTTATGTAGAGTAACTCCTATCATTAACCAGTGCCTTTGTCTCACTGTTTTCTGCTACTCTCTCTCTGTAATGCATTGCCTATTGGCAGGTCCAAGGCATGAGTTCATTTCTGTCTACCTGGCTAATTGCAAGTTGATTCCATCACAAAGGCTTGATTTTGCCCTTCTGAGGTGGTTTCCCGTTGCATTTATTATCTTCGTTAATCGGCTCTTACGAAACTCGTACAATTTTTGATGGGTCTATTCAAATATTTCCTCCCCAATCCAGAAATATCCGGTTAGACGGAAATGGATGGTTTACAAGTCTCGTTGTTAGAACCTAGTTTGACAATATGGAGGTGTGTTACCAAGAATGTAATTTTTCGGATAATAGTAGGATTTCGGTAGCATCTATTTTTTATTAGTACTTTGGTGTAACTGTAAACATTCCTAATTTAGTTACCAGTAGTCATTTTCTTGGGTTGTTATTTCTTTCAATATTTGCATATTTTTTTGTAGTTTGAATAACTTTTTTTGAACTATTTTTATTCCAGTTTTCGTTGGGTGTCGTCAACATTCATATTATATAATGTATAATACAATGAATAAATTATTCTATTTTATTATATGCTTGTTCATATAAACATTGAAAAAGCAATTTCAGCGCCTGTTTTAGCTTCTTAAGATGGTTGGTACTGAATAATTCAGCGTTGCAACCTATCTCTTTCTGTGTGAATAGATAGTTTTGTTACGTTGCATTTAGAATCCTTATTCAAATGAAATAATTACTTGAAAGTCTGTATTGATTATAATTATTATATATTGATTAATCAGTATTGATTGATTAATTAATGACTGTGTGTGAATGCGAGCAATGATTTACTGTGCATTGGCGGAAACTTGGCTCCACTTGGGTGTGGGGCCGAAAGTTAGACACAGCTCTGTTAAAAATGTGTCGCACAATTTGTGTTTATACTTTTTTTTATCACACCGAACTGATGCAATATTTTAGGTATTAAACAGACTTCTATATAACTTTTAAAAATAATCATTAACAAACAATTTTTTTTCTATCAAATTATTACTAATTTATGTCCAAACTTTTGGAAGGATGGAGACACGCCGTCCCTCCCCTCCATCATGCCAATCTTTAGGGGGAAGGCCTCCCCCCCCCCCCCCGTTCCCCCAAGTTTCCATCTGTGGTGCTTTGCATATGAATTTTTACGTTTTTAGGAGTAGTAGAGTACTGCGGCACAGGGTTTAGCGCCAATTTCTTTATCCGAGGATATCAGTGATGGATGCAAAAAGGCAGTCTCTTGCTTACAAGACAAATGTACTACCGATTTGGCTATACAATCAGGACAATTCTGTGTAACACAAAGCCTTATTGTTTAACTAGATAAGTAATATTTTAGAAGGCAATGATTGATTGATGTATTACGCTTATAGTTCGTTCAGTAGAATTATTATTAAATTGTAATAATGCTAAACTATTCGTATTCATTTTATGCTTTATAGAATACAATAAACGTGTAAGGTTTTAAGAAATGGGGTTAAGTGTCTTATTATAATTATTGACCTAATAGTATCTATACTTTATCCAGTACTCGTCTAATGTAATAGACCTTTATTCTCAAACATTTAGCTATCTCGCTCATTAAAGAGAATAATTGTATTAGTTGATAATGCCGCTAGATTTCTTCTTGTTAACAACAATATAAATCATCTTAGCGCAACAGTACTGTCACTGAATGGCGAATCACGTTCCTTGAGTGCACGGTTCAAGTGTTAGGCGTTGATTGTTCCTTTGGTAAGCAAAACAGCTGTCATCCGTCTGATCGAATAAAATGCAAAGCAATGAGATTTAACTTCCTTTTCCTCATGCGAAGGCGACGTAAGGGACTCACAAGTGAAATATACAACTATCAGCAGTTCAAAGAACACAATTCCCATTGTGAAAATCGAAGTAAATACAATACAAAAATGCAGTACAAAAGAACATTTTATAGTGCCTCTATATACTAGGTATCTCAGAGGCGCTTTTTGGAACAGTGAAGGGAGAAAGTAGTCTAGCTTGCCACAGGCCACACATTATGTGGCATGGCCTCCACATGTCTGTGATAATAACTATGATAATCAAACGCAATAAAAACTAAATTCAATTAACGGGCTTATTGCTCGATGTTGTCATAGACGACGTTGGTAGTTGTTGATCACAGTTTATGACCTCTATGTTTGTTTATCAGGTTGATTAAGTAAACACCTGTAGTAGGTGTAAACATTGGGATGTTTACTGTTTATGACCACTATGTTTGTTATCAGGTTGATTAAGTAAACATCTGTAGTAGGTGTAGACATTCTGATGTTTACTGTTTATAACCTCTATGTTTGTTTATCAGGCTGGTTAAGTAAATACCTGTAGACGGTGCAAACATTTTGATTTTTACTGTTTATAGCCACTATGTTTGTTTATCAGGTTGATTAAGTAAACACCTGTAGTAGGTGTAAACATTGTGATGTTTACTGTTTATAAAGTCACTTTCTGTATAATCTTCTATCTCTCCACTTGTCTGACTGTACCGGCTGTAGGATGGTATCACTGAAAACAATCAATCAATCAATATCTACGACAAAGCTGCGATTTAATAACTGAAAACATTAATTCAATAATACAACGAACGGTATTATACCGTATACAATAATACAACGAACGGTATTATACCGTATACAATAATACAACGAACGGTATTATACCGTATACAATAATACCGTACGGTATTTAAAACTGTTGATTTGATAAGAAATTGGTGTGCGAGAAATCTCTAATTATAAATCTTAGAATTAAACACAGAGTGCCGACACCAAAATGGGAGAAAATAATTTGGCAACACTTTTGTCACATGTTTTTTTCTTTTTGTTTCATCTGAACAATCAATGGGTAAAAAATGACGCAAAGAGGTGCAAAATGCATAGTGTAGTTCTAAATAAATGAAAACAAATTATAATATGAGTACAGTCATCGCTTTATTTGAATAGCAACTTCTGACGTTGGAAAGGTAGGCTACGTGACATCACTACTATGCGTGACACCATTAGTTAACCGCATTGGGTGGCACCAATCCCAGTTACGTCGCTGACGCCTGTGCCGTCACTGCCAATAGGCTAATGCACGTTTATGTTGGTAATTCGTTAAATGTCACAATTAGCTTATCCTGTTGGATCCGGCAAGCAAAAAAATAGACCAACCGAAAGCTGCACGACGTGCACGTGTTTCGTTGAAGCCAACGAACGAAGTAATTATGAATGAGTTCACTCAGAAAACAAAATAATCTCCAAGAAAATATGGCACACTAACTCTACAGTTGCATGCCATGGACCTGCCGTTAGGCAGTGCACTGAAAGAGAGAGTGAGAGAGAGAGAGAGAGAGAGAGAGAGAGAGAGAGAGAGAGACTAGCCTACGAGAGAACTTACTGGTAAGGCCAGGCGACGCAAGGTCCCTCAGTGGAACAGTGCCTAGAACAATGGGTATCGATAGCTCGATAGGTGACGCCACTTCATTAGGTATCAAACCAACCTACAAGAAAATGCAATAAGATTTTAACGTTCGATTTCAATTCTACTGCTATTTCAGAAGCTTTCCAAAAGGAATAAACAAGTTCTTCAGGCTGATTGCAGACTAATTATAAAGGTGTGTGTATATATCGATATAAATTATTAAAGTGATCTGGGTTCAAACTCGGGTTACACCGTCAAGAAGATGTAAATAATTACTCCAAGAACCTTGGGCTGGTTACGTACTGGCTTCTGAAAGGTTAATCGTGTTTCTGCGCGTGCTTTGATTGCGTTAACTTATGTCTGACAACGATACAATTAATCAAGACAGACTAAAACGTAAAAAGTAAAACATATAATTACTGTCAGAGACGGACCCGGCTGGGACTCAGATCTTTGGCGGCATGGCTTCCTTCTTATCAGGGATCTGAGCTACCGACTGACATCCAACCGGGACGCGATATTGCTCTTCGTACTATATTTAACAAAATCTCATATTGGGTTGAGATTATTTTTATAAATCTGAACCCAAACCCCAATCTAAACCCTAAAATTTACAGGAAAATGAAATATCAAAATGATGAGATGTGTCAAAAATATTAACGGGAAATATAGCAAACGATAGACGTATTTAAACCCTAACCCCCCACCTTCTACCTCGTTAAAGCCCAAAGCACTTGCCACCTACCGTTATGAATTACTACCATTGCCACCTATGTTGTACTATATTACGGCGGTGGGCAAACTGAGGCCCGTGGTCCAAAATGGCCCGCGGGACCTGAGATTTTGGCTCGCCGAGACTTCAGTTTTTTGGTCCGTCATCCTTTAACAGATTAAAAATAAGTTTTAACTGATTGAAAACCAGTTTTAATTTTGATTAAAAATCAGTTTTAACTTATTAAAATTCAGTTTTAACTGATTAAAAATACGACATATTGACGATATGAAATCTGAATTTTGAAAAGTTGACCTTGGATTAGGCCTATTTGTAAAAAAATAGTGGCCCGCGGATTCTTTTTAGATTAAAAGTGGCCCGCGGATTGAAAAGTTTGCCAACCGCTGTAGTATAATAATAAAAAATAATCATACAGGTTTAACGTCCGTTTCCTCATCCAGGGATGATGTCAGGGACGTCTATGTATTTACTATGTTTATGTACTACGTCTGCACAAAGTTTGTAGGCTACTACATTTATATACAGCGTTTGCCACCTACCGTTATTATGTACTCGACGTGTATGATGGAACAGTGTTCCAGTCTGGAGGGAGGCAGCGGAGGTATATGGATGATATCGTGATACAGAGCTCCATCTCTCGGTCGTATCTTACCCCCTGATATCCGAAATATATCAACGTTACTCGTTCTGTAGCATCCACCTGTCTCCAGCCGTATACGTATCACCTTATCATCAAGCAAAGCATTATTAATTAAATATTTTGTTGTAAATATCCCAGACTGATATCCATTTCATCGTACTTCACTGTTACAGAGAACGAATTTCGAAAAACTATACTTAGCTCAACTGATTCCTCCTGTTCTCTTGATAGTACATATGAATGTCAATGTTAAAAAAAGTTGGGAGTTACCATGCTTGTTAAAGTTTGGCCAGCTATCCAGATTTGTTGTTTGGGACCCTTAGGTGCATTTAGAGTGGTGGCCAAAGTAGACCACTGGAAAGTTACGCTGGAGACCGGAAAACAAGATGGCGGCCAATAATACCGAAATCGCTATAACTCGAGTTATATGGCACTTAGGAATGAAATTCCAACGGCTACCTATATGTGGACAACAAGTTAGAATGGCAACAGACTTGAAATTCTTAACAATGGTACTAGAAAACAAGATGGCCGCTACGAAACAGGAAATAGCTATAACTGGGGTTATATGCCACTTAGGCATGAAATTCTAACGGCTAGGGGGACAGCAAAATATTAATGGCAACAGACATGAAATTCTTAACAATGGTACAAGAAAACAAGATGGCCGCCACGGAACAGGAAATAGCTATAAATGCCACTTAGGCATGATATTCCAACGGCTAACAAAATGTTTTCAAGGGGGACAGCAAATTTTAATGGTAGCAGACATGAAATTTTAAAAACAATGGGACTAAAAAACAAAATGTCGGCTACGTTACCGAAAGTAGCAATAACTGTGGTTACATGCCACTTCGGAATGAAATTCCAACGGCTACCTATATGTTTTCAAGGGTGGAGAATAAATTAGAATGGCATCAGACATGAAATTCTTAACACTGGTACTATTAATCAAGTTGGCGGGTACGGAACCGGAAGTAGCTATAACTTTGGTTATATGCCACTTAGAAATGATATTCCAACGGCTAACTATATGTTTCCAATGGTGGATAACACGTTGAAATGGCATCAGACATGAACTTTGTAACAATTGTACTATAAAACATGATGGCGGCTTCGAAACCGGAACTATTTTTAAATTAAAGCGTATTATGACTTTTCTTATTCTTTTTGTCTTATGCAACACTTTAATTAGTTGAAATTGTTATTAGGCCTTACATATGTTTCAAAATAAATGTAGTAAATTTTACTAAACTAAGGCATGAAAATATTAAATTGTATGAAATGAAAATAAACCGTTTGAGAGGATGACCCAACATCGCACCCAGAGATTGACTTTATGAATCACTCAAATATATATGTTTGACATCATCTGTGCAACAGCATTTGCAAATTGTATTGGACGAATAAAGAGATTCTCATAATGCCTTGCAAATATGCGACTTTTTCCTGTAGAAACAGGAAATGGCACACGCCTGTTTGCATTCGCACTTTACCAAGTCTTGGCAGGCAATGGTGACTTCCGGAATTGGCATCTAAACTGAAAGTAGTCTTGACATCCAAACTGAAACTACTTAGTCCCTTGTATCACTTTTTATGCATTTTGTAAAGGTCACGCTGAGCTAGCTGACGGTTAGATGTACTTGTTTCACACAGATACTTGAGAAATTCAACTTTATTTGTCGGTGGCCGCAGAAAATCTGTCCAATTCTTCGACAATCTTACATATGGTTATATCTTTAAGTGAGCATCAACGCCCCTCTGATGTCTTGTCTCGCCCTTGATAGATGATTACTAATACAAATCCCAAACAATGTCTAGTCTCTTTGTTTTTCTCACTTTGAACCAGAACCTGTATGACAGAAGAATGTAATCATGATGAGGCTGAAATCGTCATCCATATGTTGCATGTGCAGCAAGGAGGTGCAAAAACGATACTGGTACAGAGTGTGAATTCTCACGTAATTGTAATTTTGGTAAATCCCTTCAACCTGTTTGACAGTATTGCACAGGGATGCGAAGTATTTGTCAGTTTCGGGAATGGCAAAGTGTTTGGGTTTCTGTGAATGTCTCCTGTTGAATATGGTTGGAAGAAAGTCGACAAGAGACTACTTCCAGTTTGTATGTCAAGACTACTTCTAGTTTGGACGTCAATTCGGAATTTACCATTGGCTGCCAAGATTTTGTAATGTGATAGCACATGTATGCCAATTTGGCACATGCCAAATAGGCGTGTGGCAATGCCTGTTATTGCAGGACAATTCACTGAATTACACGGCATTATACAAATGTTGTTCACAGATTGATTACAAAAATTTCTATTTGAATGATTAGTAAAATCTATCTCAGAGTGAGATGTAGGGTCATTATCTCAAACCATTTAGTTTCGTTCATTTCAAACAAATTTGATATCTTCATCTATTAAAACTCACAGCATTAATGCTGAAACGTATGTAAGGCCTATATAACAATTTCAACTAGTATCCAGTACGGCATAATACTAAATGAATACGGAAATTGATATAGTATGAAATAGTATAGAAAAAATAGTATAGAAAACATATAGCAGCTTTAAATTAAAAATACTTCCGTTTTCGTAGCCGTCATCTTGTTCATAGTATCATTGTTCAACATTTCATATTTGTTTCCATTCCAATTTATTGTTCACCTTTGAAAATATATGGTTAGCCGTTTGAATTTCAATCCCAAGTGGCATATAACCCCAGTTATAGCTATTTCAGGTTTCTTAGCCGCCATCTTGTTTCATAGTGCTATTGTTAATAATGTCATAACTATTGCCATTACAACATGTTGTCCACCTTTGAAAACGTATAGGTAGCCGTTGGAATTTCATTCCGAAGTGGAATATAACCACAGTTATAACTACTTCCGGTATCGTAGCTGCCATTTTGTTTTTTAGCACCATTGTTAAAATTTCATGTCTGTTTCCATTCAAATTTGCTGTCCCCCTTGAAAACAGTTGTTGGAATATCATGCCTAAGTGGCATATGATTAGTGGCATTAAGGCTAATGATATAGGCCAATGTTTATGCCGATTCTAGAACTGGATATCAGCAAAGTTGACTCTTTTTTCCGTG
>JAQFZF010003251.1:0-11538 GCA_034695365.1 Enchytraeus norvegicus
GTTTAGGAGCACCTGGGGGATCCGGGCCCCTGGACCCCTCGGCCAGCGCCGCCCCTGGGTCGGGCATCCCACCTCAATTTGAAAAATATTACAATGTGATCCATTAAAGTACCAATATTGGACCCTTGCTCACTGTAGAATAGCCTTGATTTAACCTTGCCCCTAAAAAAATGTAAAAATATTGTCTTCCCCTTTCACAAATTTCTGGAACTGCCAATGGTCGTGTCGAAAGTTATATTGTCCCTAGTTTATCAGCTCATTGCTTGTCGTCAAATGTGACATTGGTAAAGACTTCAAGGCCAAGAAAGCCTGATGTCACCTAACAATGCTGGATTAGGCTTACAGGACCTATCTACATGTAGTAGCCTACCTTGAGTAACTTCCTGGATTGACTAATTATTGGATTTGTTCGAAACTAAACCTTGGATTGGCAATCAGACTGGGGAACATATTGGATAGACTCATAGCTATGTCTGGAGTACTTAGTTAATTGATTGAGTTTCCCAATACAAAGTTTGTAACTCATGGAATAGGGCCTAATAAGGTAGGAGTTCTACAACTATTAACTCTTTAAAAAAAGTCAAACTTTATTTGTATTTAAAGTACCAAATAAGTGCTGAAAGCCTCTGGTAACTTTTCCGTATTAACCTGGTATGACTGCTTCTAGGGACTGTTTAAAATGTAAACGTGTGCAAGACTGCTAAATATTAAATATACATAAACTAAGTTAAATTGAATAATATTTAGTACTGAGTGGGCAATCTACATATAACAATGCAGACGGGGATTGGTGAAACGGTTAACCTGTTAGCCTCAGAATCGAGCGATCGCTAGTGGAGTGGGAATGGTTCCCATGTCAGTCGATAAAAATATTCCGGCACCCTGGGCAAGAATGCGTTTCGGTGCCTGGAAGATTAAGGTAAATCGTGTATCAGCGCTTTCAACCATTGAACAACTAGCAAAAGTCAAAGGTATAATTTATCATGGAGTGAAGAAAATGATAAAAACATAAAAACAGTAACGAAAAAACGAAACTAATATTGGTATATGTCATGTGTGAAAATATACGAAAAAAGAAGGTCAATGAGTTTGTGCGTGGACTGGAGTTTATAGACGATGTTTCATAACGAGATGATAAGCGCCACTTTATCTCCGAGACCTCTAAATATTGCACATAGTGCAGATCTTTTGTAAGCTCACAGTCCATTAATCTTCTACGAATCGTTAGGCTACTGTCAGTAGTGGGTGGCTGGAACGGAAGTGTGCGAAGATAGACAAAGGTTTAAAGCTCTGAACTGGCGACATCGCCGTTGGATTAATCACTATATTACATTATCACCTCTGTGCGCAAGTTAGCTTACGTACGTAAGAAATATGAAAAAAAATTATATGATTGAAATACATCTTGAAATATAAATATAAATAATGATTTCCTAATAAATGGTTCAACATTCTACATCCGTCTGTGCTAAAGAGATTTATTAAAATAGGTCTCTCTGTTGACATAAAAATTCGTCGAAAAATGAAAGTTTTATTATTTAATAGCTACTAAGCGGAACATCTAATGTTTGTAAAGCTGTATTAAACTTTATTCGACAAAAATCTTGCAATTACTTGATCGAAAAATATAGCGTTCTTCATATGGGCATTCATTGTGCTGCATACGTATGCTCTAATAGTAATGTTTTGCCTAGAAACTTTGAATAAAAGTGATAATATAGCGTTAAAGACATCAAGTACTAATCTATCAATGGACGATATAAGTAGATTGATACTTTTTTGGTCGTATGTTTCTTTAGTTACTTTCTTTCGTTTTAATTACTTGTTTACTTTATCGTCTTATTAGAATGATTGCTAGGTGGTCAGCTAGATAAGGTGCAGTGTGCTTTTTCTGACGTCCTAATGTATGCCATTGTATATTGTTGTTATTTTTGAAATAAACATAGTTCTCTCTCTCTCTCTCTAGATTAGCAATACTCTTTAATTCTATATGACAGATTTTAATTCCAATTATAGGATCATAATACGAACTAAGTTTGAACAATTGTAACAACGATAAAACCTGAATTGTATCTTGTTTATCTCTATTTTCTATATATATATATTTCACTTTGACCTGATTGTTCTGACTTTGATTGCTCTGATTTTAATATTTTTTGCATAGTTTGACTGTGCACTGATTGTGTTTGTTTCTTTGCCCAAGTGGCGCAATAAAGATCAATATATAAGATTAACATTATACTTGCACACAACATAAAAGATCAATGTTGTAATTGTCATAACAGAGAGAGAGAGAGAGAGAGAGAACTATGTTTATTTCAAAAATAACAACAACATACAATGACATAAATCAGGCCGTCAGAAAAAGCACACTGTACCTTATCTAGTTGACCACCTAGCAATCATTCTAATAAGAAGAAAAAAGTAAACACGTTAATAAAACGAAACAAAGAAACTAAAGAAACATACGACCAAAAAAGTACCAATTAATGACTACATTCTAGAAATAGCATTCAAAATTAAAGTCTTAAATAAAATTTAAATTGTTGGCCTATCGTGATAAGTTATAATTCAGTACTTCCGTTACTACCACAACTATAAATTTCTATAGTTCCACAACTATAATTATATTGTATCCAGTCCACTGCCTGACGACAGGTCTAAGGCACTAATTCATGCAGCATTCTCGCTCAACAATGAGCACACGATTGATCAACCCAACAAATCCATTCCATCACAATCTCAACTCAAACAGTCATGGGGTCTTGATTAACTGGTTAGATTGGTTGTATCATGTCGGTTGTGGCCAATGGCAGGGTAGGCTACTCTTTCATTTACTGCTCAAGATCGAAAATCTTGCGCAAGCTCAAAACTCATCTTTTCCCACTCTAGATCTGTTATAACAGACCTTCTTGCCTTGGATAACGGATTTTTACTGTTTTGGATCTCGCTTTCTCTTTCGGCTTGTGCATTTGCAGGAGTGTTATAGTGGTTGGATGCTGTCTGTAGTTGCACATCCCGCTTGGAACGTCCCTGACATCGCCTTCTGTTGAGGAACCGGACGTTAATCCTTATTGATTGATTAATTAATTGATTAATTGCTTGATTAATATTGATTAATCAGAATTTGTTCATAGATTGTTTGATTGACAGCAATAGTCAGCATCTGGGTGAGCGTTGGACAAAAGTTAGGTCTAGCTATAAATAGCTAGACCGTTAGGTCTCGAAACTTCTCCAACTTCTTTAACTCGGCGGTCTGTAATAGACTCTGCGGAGTAAATCTGTAATAAGCTTAACCCCAATATTTGGGACGGTAGTCTTCAATTGTATTGAGGCTGAGCCGTCTTGAAGAGAAGCACCTTGTGTTTGTGAACTTGACACACTCAAATCAAAATCGAAACTGGCGTAAAATTTGGCTTGAATCTTTGTTTAGCTTTAAACTCTTTCGATCGGTATCATTTTCTGTAACATTTATAGCAGTGGCGGCGCCACGACGGGGCCAGCCGGGGACGTTTCTGGCTGAAAACGGGGGTACCCCGGCAAGTGCCCCGGCAGCAGGTGCCCCGGCAGGAAAATGGCATTTTTTGTTTGCATTTTGATTGAATTAACAATTGCATGATATGAAACCATGACTGTATTATCGTGTTAATCTCATAATTACACTACTCCGGTATTATCTCATGCATCATGGACAATGGACATTGACTCGTATCAATTGCAATGATTGGTGAAGTTTGTGTACAGTGGTAATTTTAGTAAATGATGTTTAAAATGCAAGTAATAACATTTCATGATTTTTCATCAGTTTTAATGTGCCCCGTTTCGGGACCTTGTGCCACGGCAGTGCCCCGGTTTGCCCCAAATGTTGGCGCCGCCACTGTAGGGGGTATTGTAAACGTACATCAATAATAATTGTGTTAATCAATTGCATAATAGTTTGTTTTGTGGCATTTGTGCTCGTAATCCTTAAGTCTTAATGTTGTTGTTGTTGTTGCCCACCCTAGGATCAGCCGTGGTGCTGACCCCTCTATCTTCGTCCTTGGGAGCGCTTCTCCAGGGCTCGCCGCCAGGTATCCAACAGCTCTGCCGCCTTGCAGGGATTAAGTCTTAAGAACTTATTCATATAATATTTTGTCCCTGATGATCTAATAATTGATTCATATGTCCCTGATATCATTGCCAGGTCATGCACTGGGCTTACATTTGCATTGATCTTAGTCACTGACTAGAAGTTTGTCTGAATTTGTCTGAGTATATCTACTTGTTCTTGTTTTGACTCTTTTCTCTGTAATCGGCTCCATTCACTGTTAACTGAGCTTATTTGCTTGAACTTTAATATTTAAATTTGTTTACAGAAAGCTACAGGCAGTAGACCGGTTTCAGCCGGTGGATACTACACAGCTGCTAGAGCAGCTGGCGGCCTGTCATTGACTGACCGACCCAACAGGCGCCTGTCATTGGCTGATAGACTGAGAAGTAGAGCAGCTGGCGGCCGTTCATTGGCTGATGCAGGAGAGAGAGATAGACAGCTGCAGCTGCTGCAGGACACAGAGGAGCGCAGCAAGGAAGCTGAGAGACTTGTGTATGAGCTCCTCACTGACACGCCTCCTGACCTACTGACCTCGTCTCATGATGACCTTCATCTCACCTTCACCTCTAACAAGGTCAACAGGGCAAGGTCACGCAGTGTCAGTATGCAGAGAAGTGGTAGTAGGCCTACAGGTGTTATTAGGTCTGCAAGTGCAAGGTCAGCTAGAGAAAGTAGGTCAGGGCAAATGAGTGGAAGGAGGACGGTTGGATTTGGAGCTTCACGATTGGTCGGTCAAGTAGGTCAACAGGCCTGGCCTACATCTATGAGTGTGACGTCACGTAGGCCTTACACTGACCTAGTTAGACTTCAACGACCTAGTTATGTGCAAGAGAAAACTAGGTTAGAGGCTTTCTCAAGGACATCTTCAAGGTCACAGCCAGGTCAAGGACAGGGAGAGATACAGAATGTGACACAGGTGATATACAAGCATACAGAGCCAGAACTGAGTGAGACTGAGAAACAACAAAGACTTTATGGTTCGTGCTTTTAATTATTATCACTTTTACATCTTTATTCTTTTACACCTTTATACTTATATATTTGTAGGCTACATCAAAATTTTATAATCTTCGACTACATACTTTTTGTCAATGAACTTTATTTGTTCATATACCTTTCATTCCTATACTTTAGCATTGTTTTAGTTTACGTTGTTACAGTACTTTTGAACTTAATAATTTAATACCTTTACATATGCAAACATTTATGCTATTATTATGATCCGTAATTTGGCAATTTTACTCATTCTTAAATTATATTCAGTTAATTATTTAAGTTGAATAATGACAGTTCTCCATAAATTCTAAATAATCCCGTGATACAATGTCAAGTCAAGACTTCAGCATTTCTGCAACACAAACAGTAATAATTACATTTAACGTCCATTTTCTCATAGAAGGATAATGTCAGGGACAATGCTATACAGGCATGGTTCACTTTTACAGTAATTCACAACACAGAAATTATATGAACAGTTGCCGTGCCATAGAATTCTCGATATTTGTGTAATTATTTTGTGAAACACTTGCACACTGCCATGAGGATACTGCAATGAGGATGCAAGAGGTATATAATTATTAATTACTAGTACAAACAGCCATTATCAAGACAATTAACAGAACATTTGACATTGATGTAAAAACTAATAATTAACACAGGCTTATTATTATTTTGGTTGCATGACGTCGCTCTGCTGTAGGCCTACAGACAGGAAAAAAGAACGGCTGGGCCATGCAAGCCTAGCGTGCAGGCCTACAGCAGGCCTAATATATGGGTCACGTTGACCCGGAAACGTTACATCGTGACGGGATTGCACGATTATTAGTGTAGTGATTTAATGTGTAGGAACTAGAAGACTGCCAGGCAGTCAGACACAGCAGCCTCACAGGGTGCTAGTACCAGACTCCTATAGAGAGAGGCTGGAGGCCTGGAAACAGTCTAACTCAACTAGGGATGCTCTGAGGGTGCCTGGCGTGCTCGTCAAACAAGGTGTGTGGGTGTATTTTTGTGATATTAAAAAAAGTAAAATAGTAGAAAGCAACCAATCAATAAATGCAAATTTAACGTCCGTTTATCATCTGACGACGGCATCAGGAACGTGTTGAAAAACTTTTGAAGTGTGTCCACCCAAACAGGACTAACAGAATGAATACTGGCAGAGGAGAAATAGCCCATACAAGGAGCGTAAAACAATTTCTAAAGGGTCCCACCCAATTCACAACCTTCGGTTTTTCGTTTAAAACTTTATAAACAGTCACTTTTAGCTGCAGCTTCATGAAGATAATTAATTAAGTAATTTAGTCATTGATCAAGTGAGTTGACTGATTGCTTCAGTAAGTTGATTGATTGATTGATTGCACGTGCATCAGGTGGAGAAAGCAGAATGAACAGCAGTAGAGGCAGTGTGACAGGCGGCAGTACTACGAGCAGGACAAAAACAGAGCAGCAGACATACGCACAGAGACTGAGAGAGCTGCAAGTGAAGAGACAGGAAGAGCCTAACAGGGGTTTGTAGAGATGCAACTCTACAGTCACATTTCATTATGAATAACCGTCAATGATAATGATGCACTTTTGGCTTAACAAATGCTGTTAATATAGTAACACCACTTCCTCTTGGAAACCCTTTCATTCAATTCTCTTTTAATTTTTATGTATGATGAACTTTCTATTTTATAATCTGTTTATTTAGATACTGCATTGTTTATTAATTTTTTAAATCCTATTTAACATTTAAATTTTTATTTATGCCCTGGGTGATAACCGAACCTGGGCTAAAAAAATATTAAAAGTTTATATATATATATGTACCCAAAGGGGTGTAAATGGTTCATGGGTTAAAACGTTAAAATAATTTGTCGTTCGTATTCTTGAGTGACAGGGAGTCGAGCATGCTCCGGATGCAAATGGCATAGTATTGCTGGAGGACCACAGGAGACATTTAAATTGTTGAGTATGTTTATCCTGTAACCTGTGTGTTTGTTGTACAGCAGGGACTCAGCCACGCCCCCGCCCCTATGCTGATCCCTCATTGGCTCGTCATGGTGATGTGGCCGGGGCTGACGACGCCTCCGTGCTTAGCGCCCTCTCTATGGACGACGAGGTCAAGAGAATCCTGTATGAAGGTCACTCACACGACGACCTTGACCTACTTACGTCACGTGACCTCACAGATCTGTCTGACCTAGTTGCACTGGGTGAGGACGCTCAAGGCCTTGACCTACTGAACTCACGAGACAGTGTGATGTATAGAGACCAGGTTCCGTTAGATGAGCTCAAGTCAGTGGTCAGTGGGGTCAGCCTAGCTAGCTTTATAGACTGGGACCAGGTGGACCAACTCACGACTGGACTCATTGACTAGCTCGTCCATCACAACATCCAGCACTGTAGAGATCAGTGGGGTCAGCCTAGCTAGCTTTATAGACTGGGACCAGGTGGACCAGCTGACCACTGGGCTCATTGACTAGCTCATCCAGCTCATCCATCACAACATAGAGCACTGTAGAGACATAGAACCTCAGTGACTAGCTGCTAGGTAGCACAGGGACAGTTAGACTGCTAATGGATATCAGTGATAAATCTAGCAGGTCTCTCTCAATCAATCAGTAACCATTTAACACGACTTTCTACGACCTGAGAGGAGAGGCAAGTGATGAAGCCTTGCTCAATGTATGTACACATCTTGTGTGATGGGCGTGCAGAGGAGTTGTTACACCTGAGGGTGAACCCTGCACCCCTCCCAATGAGAGGATAGAGGTGTCAGCACCATGGCTGGCATCCTGGGTGTGCAACAACAACAGGAGTTGCACCTATATGCATAGTTACACTGTGTGTAGGATACAGGTCGACCGAAAAAGGATTTTCTTTTCGGCCGAAAAATAAAAAAAAACAAAAAAGGAAATATTTTTTCGACCTAAAAATAAAGAAACCGAAAAAGTAAATTTTTTTTCGGCCAAAAAACAACACCGAAAAAGGAAATAATTTTATTGGTCGATAAACGAAAATAAAATGCGCAGTAGTTAATACATCATTTGTGCACATAGGTATAACACTAGGTATATTCATGTACAATTTGTATAATTTGTCCATGTTAAATACTACATTTTAGATGATCACATAATGATTAAATCTTTATTACTTGATCAACCGTTTAAATCAACGCTATGTCCATTAGCGAGTGTGATAGAAAATGTAAAAATTAATATGTGCCTTGGACATTTGGACAATGGGCATCCTGTTTACTGTAACAGCTCATATTATATAGCCATGACAGACGTAGTTAAATCAGTGATAAAAATGTTGGACATATAAATATTGGCCTATCCAACAAAATGAATACTATTATTTAGTCTACTTTCTTATGTTGCCAACATCATATTGTAAAATGTAGTAAACTATGGCCTAATATTTAGCAACTCTTCTCATCTTATTGTTCAGTGGCATATCATTGTGCGTATGTCATAGTGATTTCTTAATAAAATACTACTACTACTACTATCATGAACTCAAAATCTGACATTGGATTTATATAAATACGCATGTAAGTAACATTTTTCCACTTGATTAACCTATAAAATATTCACTCTACTCAAATGAATTTTTTTCGGTTTTGGCCGAAAAATTAAAACTATTTCGGCCGAAAAATAAAAAGACCGAAAAAGGAAATATTTTTCGGCCGCAAAATAAAAAGGCCAGTACCGAAAACGAAAACTAGATTCGGTCGACCTCTAGTGTAGGACTCTTGGCTCTGCCTTACATGTACATTGTACAACTGAATAGACTTTATATATTGCTACTTTGCTCGACTATTATAATAAATTATTTAATATTTATAATTATTTAATATTGGTTATTGCAGATGTTCTCACTCTTATAGATTATCATACCACTTGTTTTGAGTTCGTGTAAAGAGTACCCACTACGGTTACATAACCATATCAATTCTCTCTCTCTCTTTCAGTGCACTGCCTAACGGCAGGTCCATCGTATACAACTGTAGTCATATGTATGCAGATTTAGTTTGCCATATTTTCTTGGAAACAATTTTGCTTTCTGAGGGATCTCCTTAACCAGTGACTGCATTAGTCGACTTCTACGAAACATGTGCAGCTTTTGATTGGTCTAATCTTATGTTTGCCAGATCCGACATTGCAAATCAATTGGAGACTCTTTAAGAATTTTCAGAAAAGTGATATTTCTACTTCCGTATGGCAATGTTTGTGTAAACATCTTTGTCTATGTTGTATTTAATACCAAATATAGCTATCAAATCACGTATAAAATCATTTGTTTTGGATTTCTAATTGATGTGCAAGTATACTGCAACATAAGCATTGTTCACATATGTCTTTAATAGAATACGATTTTAAAGCACAGTAAAAACTCCTTAATTGTAAACAAATATCAAAATAACGCTCTTACAAAATGATGCATATCAGGACGTTTTAAATGTAACATTTTATATTTCTAAATTCTAATTAATATTTTACACGTTAAATTCTGAACGTCTATACTTATAAGAATTAGATCTAAAGTCCAGACCACATTTTTGAACATTATTAAATTAAAAAGTTCCTATGGACGCCACTGGCTACACATACTCCAGCAGTGGCGTCCATCTGCCCCAATTTTGACCCAATAAATTGCCTCAAAACAAACCACCCTAGAGGTATTTCCCCCCCCCCCAATTTCGGACTTCCTCCAAAATCCGAAATTTGGCTTGAAAATCTCCCCCCCCCCAATTTTCTAGGTGGCGCAAGTTGCACCAGCTACTATATGGATTGGACGCCCCTGTACCCAAGTTTCAGAACTACTGTGTAGCTTGGATCTCATTAAGATCTTCTCAGCTGCACGAGCCAGTAGGAACTAGCAAGAGTTACTCTAATCAAGTCGTTATGACACAGCGTCTTTAAACCTTCAAACAGGAGAGCTGTTGATTGATAAACCAGTTGTTTCAATTTAATTGTGAAATACGAGCGGAAACATTGCATCTCATAGAGAAACTTTTAATTATGCTTAAATATAGCACAATATTTACAAAAAACAACTTTGGCCTAGAGCTGATACAGTTAGGATTGTTCGAGAGAGGCTTGAATGACTTTAGATTGTTCAGTGAGAAATAGAAAAACTATCTGAGTGACATCCTCATAACATCTCAGGACCTGCCTGTCTACAGCCACTCTAAAGTCTTCACTCACTCCCTTGTTCACTCCTCTAGTCACTGATCTAGCCCTACACACAACAACAACAGTGCTACCTTCAGTCATGACAACATCTAGCACTACATGTCTAGTCACAGATCTAGCCCTACACACAAAACAACAGTGCGACCATTAGTCATGACAACATCTAGCACTACATGTCTACAGCCACTCTAAAGTCTTCACTCACTCCTTTGTGCACTCCTCTAGTCACTGATCTAGCCCTACACACAACAACAATAGTGCTACCATCAGTCATGACAACATCTCGCACTACATGTCTAGTCACAAATCTAGCCATACACCAACAACAACAATTTTTAGTTGAGAGAGAGAGAGAGAGAGAGAGAGAGAGCTACATACTGGAGAAGTGATAGAGGTGTAGAAGTGAAGAGTTGTAGGTTAACATTGCCCCCGGCCACTGAGCGTAAGTAGCTGAGCTCCTCTAGTATGTCTATATCTACACATACATACACACACATACACAATTACACATACACACAGTCACACACGCACAGCCACTGACAGTAGGTACAGCTTGACTCCTTTATTACAATACAAGATGGACATATCACATTGCCTCTACGTACTATTTATCTCAGAAGCGCTGCGCAGTCAGCTAGGTGTTGAAAGCCTGCTTAAAAAGATGTGTTTTCACATCTGATTTTTTTCTGATTTATAAACTGATTTACTCTGGTGCCTCAGGTCAGAAGGCAGGGTATTCCAGATTGCTGGACCACAAACAGAGAAAGCACGGGAACCCAGAGTACTACATGCCCACGGGATTACCAAATATTAATATCTACACACACACACACATATAACAATATTGGATATACCAGAGGAGGAGAATAGGCGCACACACAGAGGCTGACATATTTACTTAGACTGTTCATAGGAGGAGACTAACGTAGATATGGCAATGGAGAGGTCTCACAGTATTGTGGTAACATATTGATTTCCCTGACATCGCCTTCGGGTGAGGAACCGGACGTTAAATCCTTATTGTATCTCAGCGTTAGAGTTCAGTTATTTGAGCAATGCTATCTCACAGAAATCCCTCCATTAGAGAGACTGATGAGAGAGAGATACAAGCACCGTCCCTGATATCGTCGTCAGATGATGACCCGGACGTTAAACCGTTATTTGCTTTGATTTAATATATAGTTTAGTACACTGAGGTACTGTAGATGAGAGAGAGAGAGAGAGAGAGAGAGAGAGAGAGAGAGAGAGAGAGAGAGAGAAAAA
>JAQFZF010003252.1:0-11537 GCA_034695365.1 Enchytraeus norvegicus
TACAGTTATACGCCATGGATCTGCCGTTGGGCAGTGCACTGAGAGAGAGAGAGAGAGAGAGTGAGATTCTTTATTTTATTATTTTTCTAAGAATAATGGTTTAGTTATCAATATTCTCTATCATATTAGATGTAGTACAAATTTGACATAACAAAGTCATTGACATGATTTGATTAATTAATATGATAGGATTGAGTGTGTTTTACATCAAGGTTCAGAAGCCCAAAGGGCTTCACTTCAAGAAGGCTCAACACAGTCAGTTAGAGTAGCATACATTAAACATAAATTGTAGAATTGTATTAGTATTTGCTGTACCGCCATGTTTCAGGTGTGGACCGTCCACAGACAAAAGTTTCTCTTCTCCCTCAGTCAGCATCAGAACTGGGTGAGATGTGCCAGGTAACAGTCTCATTTATGTAGTTAGTTATTTATTTATCTAGAACTTATTCAGAAACTTATCTAGGATTTAAAACTTAACTTTTATCTATAACTTATTCAGGAACTTATCTAGAACTTAGAATTTAACTTTTATCTAGAAATTATTCAGGATCTTATCTCTCTAGAACTTAGAACTTAATTTTTATTTATAACTTGGAACCCATACGGTAAGCCTCGTGGAACATGGAAGTACTCTTTGCACTTAAATGAAACACAACTAAGGAGCAAATTATGTTACGTTTCTAATTTGCACGTGTTTAATTAATTAAATTATTTTCTCATTTATTTGTTTATGAGTACAATAACCCATCAAGTCAATATACAATATACAAAAGTGTTTCAAAAAATGTATAAAGGTTTAGCGTCCATCTTCTCACCCTAGGATGACGTCAGGGACTCCTCTATGTTAAACATTTGTGATTATTATTGAGGAAGGCAAAGGGAAACCACATCGGAAGTCAGA
This sequence comes from Enchytraeus norvegicus, assembly GCA_034695365.1. Lineage (NCBI taxonomy): Eukaryota > Metazoa > Annelida > Clitellata > Enchytraeida > Enchytraeidae > Enchytraeus > Enchytraeus norvegicus. Next base: position 902 of record JAQFZF010003252.1, read on the forward strand.
ATATACATTCCCAAGAAAAAAGGTTACATTTTAGGTGTGTCAAGGGCCTTTTTGATGGCATCAACTTGATGATCGATGGAGTGCTCATTAGTGAGCATGATAATTTGTCTGCATGTATGTGATATATGTTTGTGCTTGTCTGTCTTTATGTGTGCATATATGTGATATATGTTTGTGTTTGCCTGCAAGTATGTGTGCATGTATGACATTGTATGTGTAGATTCTCTCCAGATGGCAGACTGATAGTATCTGGTAGTGATGATAAGACTGTGAGAGTGTGGGACAAACAAAGTAAAGAGTGTGTGCACACGTTCATAGAGCATGGAGGGTGAGTCTGTTGCTATCTACTGATCAATCAATCAATCAATGAGGATTTAACGGTTGGTTTTTCACCCGAATGCGATGTCAGGGATGTGATCAAGCTTATGATTTTTCTGACTGTATATTTGAATTCCTCCCCTGACTGTTTTCTGATCACCGGACCGGCACCGTTTTTTGGAAATCGTTATTTTAATTTGTTTTATTTTTCTCTTATATATCTTTTCAAACCGTTGTGGGTGAAACGATTTGTAGTGATATATGCTGTTGGGACGTCCGTGACATCATCCCTGGATGAGGAAACGGACGATAAATCTTTATTATTATTATTATTATTATTATTATAGATAACACTGATAATATCTGAGTGGGCTGATTTGGCCCAGTGTCAGATTATATCCAGGGGATTAAAATAATACAACAGATCTGTCGGTAATCGCAGGAGACAAACGTGAATCGTGCGTTTTGAGGCAGGGACTCTCCATCTGCCTACAGAGATGCAATTCTGTCTGTGTACATTGTATAGGGCACCTTCAGCTCCAGCCTCGATCTGCTCCACGGCTAATTTTAACCCATGGGCTTATACACCTCTCTGGGTACATACATTATATATGTTTTTAGCCCAGGGTCGGTTAATACCAAGGCCTTTTAAATAAAGAAATGAAATCACAGCAAGTAATAAGTTAATAACTCCTGAGCATGATTTGACTTGCCCTGTACTTGATGATGTCAAAATCGGTTGTTTCTACAAGATTAAAGCTGAATATAACGTCAGTTCTGTGACCAAACGGCTACATCAGTGACGGGCTAGCCCTCGGATTCAAACCGACCTAGGCAACCCAAGACAGACACTTAGTCTTAAGCGCTGTGCTACTTTCAATTCTGTAAATTCTACTGTATTGTATTGTATTTTTATTCTATTTATGATTTTTATTGTGTTGTATTGTATGTGTATTGTGTTGTATTGTATGTGTATTGTGTATTATATTTTATTGTATTGTATGTGTATTGTATTGTATTGTATTGTAGGCACGTGAACCACGTACAGTTTCACCCGAGTGGGACGTGTATAGCCGCAGCCTGCACAGACAGCACGGTGAAGGTCTGGGACGTGCGGATGAATAAACTCTTACAACATTACACTGGTTAGGTACCAGCCACTCTATTAGTCAAATAAGTCATCAAACTGATATGGAGAATTTGATGACCATTAGTTTTATTAATTTCCTTAAGATTTTGTACAACGGAATCGAAGTTCTTAAAATTGAATAATGTCTCCAATTGATTGATTTGTTAAAAATTATAAACTTTACCCTGGTTGTAATTAGCCCTGTGGGTTTTGTAAAAAAGAAATATTCATTGATTTATTGATGCAGCAACCTCAGGATAACTTAATGATTGATTGGTTTATTGGTTGATTGATTGATTGATTGATTGACACAGCACACTCAGGGCCAGTCAACTCTCTATCATTCCATTCTACTGGAAACTACCTGGTCACAGCCTCTGATGATTCTACTCTAAAGGTTCTAGACCTGCTTGAGGGTCGTCTGTTCTACACACTGCATGGCCATCAGGTTAACTTTACGACCAGTGGAAAAAATAATATTTACGATAGAGGTGACTGATTGGTCTACACGTTATGTATTTATTTATAAAAACTAGGCTTGCTGCATATATGAATCTTATATCATTTCAATCAGCACACAGCGGAGTATCAGAAGAAATGCATTACTGTTTAATTTTTTGACCAGTGAAAAAATACTATATTGACGATGGAGGTGCCTGATAGGTATACAGGTTTTTTTTCCATAAAAACTTGCACGCTGCATTTATGTGTTGTATATAATTTTAATCAGCACACAGCGGTGTATCAGAAGAAATGCACAATTGATTAATTTTTGCGACCAGTGAAAGAATATTATATTGCTGATTGAGGTGCCTGACAGGTCAATAGTTTTTTTATATTTAATAAAAACTAGACATGCTGCATGTATGAATCTTATATCATTGTTATCAGCACAAAGCGGCCTATCAGAAGAAATGCCTAATTAAAAATAACTAAATAAAATAAATAAATAATAAATGTTGTAGGGAGCTGCCACCTCTGTAGCGTTTTCAAGATCTGGTGAATACTTTGCTTCAGGCGGCGCAGACGAACAGGTCTCTCTAGCTCTTGTTTAAAAGAAACTCTTCCTCTCATTACTCGTACCGGTTGTATAGCCGAGTCGATAGCAAGCTAGCCTGATAAGTAGGAGGTCATGGGTTCGAATCCCAGCCGGGTCCGTCTCTGACAGTATCATCGAATAAGGAAATAACGTTAAACTTGGCTTTACAGCTTTTACAGCGAGAGACTTCTTACTTTGTGTTATTGGATATTGTGAGCCGCAGCATTGGTTGGCTGCCAGACTCGGGTTCTTTTGGTTCACGGTTGGAATCTCAGGGCTTGCCCGTCACTGATGTAGCCGTCAGGCCAGGAAAATGACATTTGATACTGCATAAGTCTTAGCATTTTTTATTCTAAAACCTTTTTTTATTTTCTTTGCATTTTCTGAAATGATTCCAGGCTGAAGCTTGGAGTAGCATCAGTTTTGTACTATAGGTACTTGTTTGTTCTGTATGTGTGAGTGTATGAGTGTTTGTGTGTGTAAGTATTGGTGTGGAAGACAAACTTGTGTGTGTGTGTTTGTATGTGTAGGTTTTGGTGTGGAAGGATGAATACACAGAGTGTATGTGTAACATTGTCTATGTCTGTTTGTATGTGTAAGTATTGGTGTGGAAGACAACCTTTAACAAGGCAGATTACACAGACGTTTATGTGTATGTGTGTTTGCATGAGTAGGTACTGGTGTGGAAGACAAACTTTGATTACACAGATGTGTATGTGTGTGTGTGTTTGTACGTGTGTATGTATGACATTGTATGTGTGTATATATCTGTAGGTATTGGTATGGAAGACAAACTTTGACAAGGCAGATTACACAGACGTCCTACAATCACACAAATCACGTAACTTCACAGATGGCAGCTCTGTCACTGCTGCCAAGTCATCATCATCCAGACTAAAGGTTTATAATTGTCCATGATAATTTCTAGTCCTCCATAATTATTAATAGGTCTATTTTGCACATATGGCAGCTCACTGCTGTTCTACCTCAACATCTTCTATGTTGAGGCTCAAGGTCGGTGTGTAATGTATTGTACTATAAACTCTATGTTACAGCATGACCTAATATTATATATTCTCTTAATCATGTATTACTATTTGGGAATGCACATTACCATGACAAAATCATCACCATTAATGGTATTGATTAATTGTCATTACCATGACAATTAATCAATGGGATCCTGTGGTTTCTGTAAACATGTTTGGATTAAAGACATGCTTATATGGAGCTATTAGGAGCTGCTGATGTGTATACAATCAATGCGAATTCAACGTCCGTTTCATCATATGACATCAGGGACGTCTCCAACAACATTTGAACTAAGAGCCTCTCCGACGTCATAATAAATGTCTCGATCCACGGGCCACCAGACATTCGCAAATAATTTTTGTCAGAGACCCAGTAAAACATTTATTTTGTCAAACTCTATATATCACATCTACAAAATAACGATTGTGAAATGGTGATTGATATAAAGCCGAATTAACGTCAGTTTTGTGTCCTAACGACCAGTGACGGGCGAGCCCTGGGAATCGAACCGTGAACCAATGGAACCCGAGTCGGGCACTCAGCCAATGTGTTATCCTCTACCTGCCTGATTGATTGATTGAGTGATTGATTGATTGATTGATTGATTGATTGACAGACTGCTGAGGGAAGCATGGGTGATGTGAGAAGTATAGTAGACGTGGGATCAGACGTTACTGATACTGGAATATCTAAGAGCAGCAAGGTATTTGTATTTACTTTTCTACTGTGTCATGTGAAGGTTCATCAATTATGTTTAATACTAATTTCTCATAATAATATCTTTATCAATATTATTAATATCTTTATAATATCAATATCTTTTCATTTCTTTTCTTTCTGTCCTTTCTTTCTTTGACCATCTTGCAGCAATTACTGTGTTCGATGTTAATATCATGTCTGTGTTTTACACTGATGTACAGGGTGAGTTTAGAAAAAAAACCACAGGCGAAATCTCGATAACTTTGACAGAACTCAAGATATTTTTAAAATATTTTCAGGAAATATAGAGGAGAATATGTGGAAATATGTGGAAAAACTCCACATCTAACACCCAAATTTGGTCAAAAAATATTAATTATTAATAAAGTTACAGAGTTTCTACGGAAAAAGGCAAAAAAACATATTAACATAGCTTATTCAAATAGCCATGGTACAATATGGATCGTTGGTTGTTGGTTGATTTAAAAATCAAAAATTCTTTGCATATTTCTTTTACACGTGACAACCGGACGTGTTTGACATACTATTTCGCTAGGCGGTGCAATTTTTTTTATTTTTTTATTATTTTTCTCTCCACTCCTGATGGAGTGCTCTTAGCCTTTTAGAAATTAACACTTTGTGTCTCTCAAGTATCTCGCCCCAGACGTGGTATTCGAGAGTTTTGAGCTCACGTGAGTTTGGTGGTCACTCATCCTTCTTGACGAGCTCCGAACTATGCTGTTCGATCCATATTGTACCATATATGGCTATTTGAATAAGCTATGTTAATCTGAGTTTTTTACTTTTTCTGTAGAAACTCTGTAACTTTTTTAATAATTAATATTTTTAGACCAAATTTGGAGGTTAGCTGTGGATAAATCTCTTCTATATATCCTGAAAATATGTTTTAAATATCTTGAGTTTTGACAAAGTTATTGAGATTTCGCCCGTGATTTTTTAAACTCACCATGTATATATTCGTTTATTTAAATTAATATGACAATCGCAGATTGTTACACATATCACACATAAAACATCGCAAAGTAACACGAAATAACATAATAATTAGTTAGTAAAGAAAAAGACTATAAAATAAAGAGACAGTTACAGCATTAACTTCAAGAGTATCGAATAGGCATATGAGCTGATTGCGTGCTAATGCTAGAAGAGAGAACAATTTTCTAAACGGATAAAGCTAAATAGGCCTAACGGTATATAATTAAATTTAGGAGTTCAAAATTAACCATTAATCAACAAATTAACATTTGATACTATCATGTGGAAATAAGAATCAATTCGGTCTACGGGAATCCCCCAATACCATACGAGCTACAAAGATTTGATCAAATAGAGAGGTTCGCTTAGCTGAAAGTTGAAAGCTCTGCTACATGCATTTCTACGTGTACGGTACGAGAGGTTATTAAGTGGGAGTACAAGTATCAGTGGGGCTAAGACATGATTAGAGTTGTTCAGTATAGAGCTGAACAACTTGTGGTCGGCAGAGGCACACAGCTCCTCGAAAGAAGAAGTTTTGGAATAAAATCCTGCCTTCCTACCTCATATTATCAACTTAACAACATATCCCTGCGGATATGTTGTTCGTAAACTCTGCCATACTAGGTACCTAATATTGTCCTATTTTGGTTTAGTGATTATAATTGTATTATGGAAATCATATCTTAACGGCGAGATCTCTTTTTATTCGTCTCCTATTATATTCGTCCAATGTATTCGGAAAAATAAAGATTTCATCCCACCGTCAATTTATCGTGTTCTTACAAGAGACGACTAACGCTGATACTGCAGTAGAGAGTAGTCATGTGCTACTTGCAGTGACATATGTGTTTTTAGATCAATTGGTCGCTCAGACTCCAGATTCGCAGAGGTTTGGCTGCCACATTAAGTGATTTCATGAGTAGTGGACCATTCACTGTTCATTTTAGTGTTACTGTAATATTTGGCATAGGGCGGCTCTTTTTAATATAGTTGTTGGTTGATTGATTAATTCATTTATTCAGAACACATTTATTGCTTGATTCCCTCATACAGGTGACATTAAAGGACACACTTATTGCTTGAATCACAGATGATGTTAAATTTGAAATTTGTCGATTCACAGGTGACATTAAAAAGACATTTATTGATACACAGTTACCATTAAAGATGACATTTATTCATTAATTTACAGGTGACATTAAAGAAGACATTTGTTTATTCACAGGTAACATTGAGGAAGACATTTATTGCTTCATTCTCCACACAGGTAACATTAAAAAGACATTTATTTATTAACAGGAGACATTAAAGAGGACATTATTGATTCACAGGCGACATTAAAGAAGACATTTATTGATTCACAGGTGACATTAAAGAAGATATGTGCGGGTTTGAGGAGGTAACTAGGAAGCCGGAGCCCGTAGAGTTTCGCCCCACCCCTCCCATGGACCCCAATCTCACAACCAAGCCCCCCGCCATATCTGGGTATGGGGGGCTGCTGTCACCTGGGGAGGTCGCCCTCATTGCCAGTAAGTTATTGTATAATAACAACCGCAATAATATAATGATAAGCTTAACGTCCGTTCCTAATCCAGGGAAGATGTCAGGGACGCTAAAATGGAGTTATTCGCTAATCATCATTATAATTTATTATGTCACATTTAACTTTGACATCCATGCTAAATCTAGTATTAGGGGCTCAGCAAATATATACAATCCTACATTTTTGACAGTAGCTTAAATTTTAACAAGCAAATTTTAAATACTTGCAAATTGCTTCTTTCAACTGCGTCATCTGCGCGCTATACGCCGCACTTTGTCAACGGATGCTATTACCCTGCTTGTCCATGCATTTATTGTTAGACTACTAGACTATTGCAATAGTCTGCTCTATGGTATTGCCGATTGTTCACAGGCAAACTGCAACGAGTTCAGAATGCAGATGCACGTTTAATCACAAATAAACATAGATTTGACCATATTACCCCGGTGCTGAGAGACACTTTGCATTGGTTGCCAGTAGCTCAACGCATTACCTATAAATTAAGTATGCTCGTTTTTAAAGGCCTAAACGGCATGGGGCTTCGCTATATAACTGAGCATTAAATGTCTGTTCATCAGTTGCTGCTAGATCCCAACTAAGATCAGCATCCAATTGCGACTTAATGATCCCGCGGGCATGTAGTATTCTGGGTTCTCGTGCTTTCGCTGTATGTGGTCCAGCAGTCTGGTATTCCCTATCTTCTGAGCTTAGAATCCAGAGTAAATCAGTCTATGAATTTTGAAAAAATGTGAAAACCTATCTTTTTAAATTGGCATACAACACTTAGCTGACTGCACAGCGCTTCTGAAGTACTTGTATGTAGAGGCGTTTTTAAATGTCCGTTTTTGTATTTTGCATTTGTAAGAATAGAGAAACATCAAAAGTTGCTAATGTGTGTGTGTAAATGTTACACTAACTTGTTGACAAGTTAAGCTTAGTCACTGAGGAAGGCAATGGAAAACCTTCTCAGAAGTCTTAATTTCTCTTAAATAAGGCATCGTATTAAGTATGGTGAAGGAGAACAAAGCCTTTATGATGTGATAACTCGTACAGTTGATCAATTGTGTGTTCATTAATGAGTGAGAAGGTAGACTTTGTGTAGGATTTTTTGCCTTGGACCTGCCATATGGTAGTGCACAGGATAGATACATGATAATATAAATATTTGATGTTGCATTCATGTTTTTTATTATTCAGAGTCAAAGCAAAGTGGTGAACAGGTTTGTGTTTCTGTAATATATTTAAAGGTGTTAAACTCCTTCAGTTATTTTAAAGTTTAGAAAGGACAGTAAATTAGTATAATAAAATGTGACAATTTTTAATATTTGTCACTCAGCTTTTCATAATTATTTAATATACATTACGATGTATTTTTTCAATAGCGCTCTATAGCATGTCAATGAAGTCTTACAAGGTTTTATAACCCTGTGTAAATAGGGTTGTATAGCTTCGTATATACAGAGTTGTAGAATGTATATCCCTTCTGTATGGTTGTATGTAAGGGTTGTACAATGTACCTTTCTTTTGTCTTATCGGCGAAAGATACCATCGTTTGTCTGTGATAGCGGTGTACATTTTGTTTCTCAAATTCCAGACTAGCAGTAGCATTACAACATCGCTTGTGGACTCTAGCAGGCTAGACTACTTTTCCCTTCACTGTTTTCCAAAATGCAGCTCTGAGATATCTACTATATTGAGTAAATATAAAATGTGCTTTTGAATTGTATTGTATAACGATTGTGTTATTTATTACTGTTACTAGAGAAAAGTGACGTATAAACAGCAATCGTCGACCAATCAGGAGGATCTTGACTTTCTACAGAATCATTACAAACGACGAGTCAAGGCGTTAGAACATCAGGTGTGATCATTTATTAATTCTTTTATTACATATTTCTATAGTAACTGATATAACTAATTTTTTTAGTATACAGAAATTGTTATGATTGGATCAGATGGTGTTGGATGATTAATCGATTGCTTTTTAAGATGTTTAATTGTATTTCACAACTATATAGTACAGAATCAAGTTGACTTCAAAAGTTACTCGCTGAGTCTGCGGGGCTGTGTTTGTGTGCGCAAGCTCGTTGTCTGTTATGTACTTTTGTGATCTTTGAACTTTCTGATTGATTGAATTGAAATAAACATAGTTAGAACTCTCTGTCGAGGCATTGTTTTTAAAGGAAGTGAAGGAATTGGTAACTTTCGATCTTTGTTGTGGGCATCTGTAAGGTATTAACCACAAGACGGGTGGCACAGAATCAATAGTGAACATGATCAAGAAGTGTAGTTGAAAGTTTTAACCTAGCGCTTGGCTGGAGTCCTTGCTGGAAAGATATATGAATATTTGAGTATCGCATATTTCACTTCCCTGTGCTAGTTGAGTAAAATTTAGAGAGCTCTGATAAAATATGCATGTAGCCTATTTACATAAATAATTTACTGTCATTTATTTCAGAATGATCAGTTGCAGCAGAAAAACGACAAGGCTTTTGCTGCGGCAGTTAAAGAATTTGAAGATAAATTTTTGTAAGTAATCATTTAGAGTTTCTAATGCAAAAGATGATTGAATAATGAAAATGTGAATTTCTTATAATTGACACATTATATTCTGGTGTATTATGTATACTATAGACCTGGTTAGAATTTCTTAATATTTAGTATGAGTAGCTTTTCCTTTGTTGGTAAGTGACATTATTATAACGTTTTAAATTTGAATGCAGGACATCCCAGGTTCATATGGAGGAGGATTCTAGTAGAGAGTCAAATTTCTGACATAGGCTATCTGAAATTACGTACTTAACTTGTCCCAACTATTTAAATAAATGGTGTTCAAAGTGCCATCTGTTATCAAAGATGTTTATTATTATAATATAGAAATGTGTTCAAAGAATGAGTTGTGAATTTGTCTGTATCTTCGAAACGACTGAATGAAATACATTCTCATTTAGATTATAATAATTTTTTAAATACCCTTTTCTTGGAGCGGCCCTAAGCTAAAAGTTAGATAAATAAAATACATTTTATTGCAATAAAAAATAAGTATGGATAAAAATATAGTACTTAGTTAAAATAAATCTCCTTATCTTTGAAATGCCAAGGAGCGAATATTCCGCAAAAGTTTACTGCATTGTGGCGTTGAACTGCCATGGACAGCCGTTGCCACCAGAAGGCGTTCTCTCTTTGATAGAATGAGGTCTTCTGACAAGTCTTTTTAATCGATGTTAATTATAACTATAGTTATCAGTCTGTTACGATATTGTTTGACATTAATTCTTTATATCAGCAGTATTGTAGTGCATGTTGTGCTAATGTACATTGCAGAATGTTGAATTTACGTCGCTGACATCATCCTTGGATGAGAAAACAGTCGTTAAACCTCTATTATTATTATTATTGATTTAATTACAGGAAGCACAAGTTCAGTGAGCAGGTTTGCTCACAGTTACAGAGTGCTGTAGAGAAGTGCTATGCCGCTAACCCTGGTAACACTCTAGCCTGTACGCAGGAGGTTAGGGACTTCAGGACCTGCGTCCAGAAACAGCGCCAGGTAACTAGCGTGAATCTTTTCTTCTTCCTTCACGTGTCTTGGAGATCCGGGCTTTGACGGTCATGGTTTGACAAAGGTTTATTTCTCTTGCGGATATGATCATTTCTACTTCTTTGTCGTTCATCCAATCACTATTTGTATAAACTCTTTGTATAGGCAATTGCACTCTTTGTACAGGTGATAGGTATAGGTAACTCACACTCTTTGTACAGGTGATAGGTATAGGTAACTCACACTCTTTGTACAGGTGATAGTATAGGTAACTCACACTCTTTGTACAGGTGATAGGTATAGGTAACTCACACTCTTTGTACAGGTGATAGTATAGGT
>JAQFZF010003253.1:0-11537 GCA_034695365.1 Enchytraeus norvegicus
AACTGTTGACTCAAACGAGTGCGACACTTGGGGCATTTATACATTGTCAGGATGGGAGGGGGAGGACAATTTGAAAAAATGACACTCATTTCAATTTTTTGAGAGGCCCCTTTTCTAACATTTGCGGCGTGGGGGCCCGCAAATTGAGTTTACACCATTGAACGATTCACCCAGTAGATTTATAAAAATTTATTATGTTTATAAATTCAGCGACTGTAGGGCGTATGATTATGATTGATTGGTATCAGAGAACAAGTAATTTCTTTTCTGTGGCATTTGCGGGCCCCCTAAATTTGCGGACCCTGTGCGACTGCACAGTTTGCACACCGATAAAACCGCCACTGAGAGATTATAGCGCAGTATTAAATGAGTGAATTGTTTGAATTGTTAGGCAGTTTGGTCAATTAACTATTATTCCTTTTATTGATCCTGTGTAGGCCTACGTCCGACTACTTCTCACCCTGCCGTAGATTCGCGGCTGTTTAGTTATGCCTTTTGTGCGGAAGAAACCGACGTTAAACTCGGCGTTAAGCTTTAGCCTTTATGCAATGTGATGGCTCCTCATAAATATTAACAATTCTCTCTATCTCTCTCTCTCTCTCTTTCTCTATCTCTCTCTAGTAGGCTACATTTCTAAATGGCAGGTCTAAGGCACCGCTTCCTTCTCAGCGTTAACTATCTCGCTTAATAATGATCACACCCACAACCTATAAATTGATTTCATCACAAAAACTGAGTCTTTATCAAATCTACAGTCATTCCTTTTATCAAAGAAAAATTACGAGTTATGACTCTTTCTGAAGTATTTTGAGCTGCCTTCCTAGGTATCTGCGTTGGCCGATTCTTACGAAATATGTGTAGTTTTCAGTTAGTTAATTCTCGTATTATAAATATTGCCTATGATATCGAACGATGGAGCGTCAATTACATTCAAAAATTGATTCGATTGCCGCTGCAATACAATATAGGTTAAGTCATGGAAGTACTAATACACTAGAAGGCTTAAGAAATAGGAATAATCCGTGCTCTCATGGCTACATGACTGCACTCCGGATATGTGAAACTAAAAGTATGAATAAAATGATGTCATATAAAAACATTATACAGAGTAATGCAATAAATTGTTTAAATAAACAAAGGACGTCATTTTTCAATTTCATTTTAACATATTTTAATTACACACATCAACATCCGGAGTGCAGTATTGTAGCCATGAGAGCACAACTTATTATTGTTCTAGTATAGGCCTATATATTAGCACTTCTATGGATTAAGTCAAGAAGTGGTTCTCAAACTATGGGTCGCGACCGACAGCGCGGATTCCTTCTGATTGAGTCCCTGCGGTCTCAAAATAAAATGTCGAAATAAACTATAATTGGTTTGTAACGTTGCATTCTTTTTCCTTAAGCTGTCCACAGTCGATTTTACTAATTTTTAAGATTTGGATGCATCTCTGCGAGATGGTGACAGTGTCGAGAACTTTACTTGTCGTCGTTGCTCAGGACTTGCCTCGATGTTACGTAGCTTAGGGAGCTTGACATCAAGATGACTTTCCTTATCTAAACCCTTACTTGGAGGACCAAGTCCCAAATCCGGATCTGAGTAAATCTCATCTAGCCAACCTTGGAGCTGGGTGATGCGTTCAGAGCTGTCTCGTAGTTTTCTTTTAGTTTTGGCAAGTTCTGTTTTGTTGCTCGGCAATTCAGTGGCAACGGGTTGACTCTGCACATTCCGTCGATCTTCTGCAGATCTTAGAAGTGCTGTTTCCTCCAGTAACTTTCTATGAGCATTCTGTATATCTTGATATTTAGCCATTAGAACGTCGATTTCGGAATTACCATTGGTATTCTCTGATTGGTCGGAATGAAAGCCTTCGGATGGAGATTCAATATCTTTTCGGTTATGAGATTTATACTTGTTGATAGTTTGACGCATCGCAGTCACTTTCGATTGAAGATCAAATATATGAGCTTCTTTCTCAAGAATAAGGCGCTTCATAGTTGGATCCATTCTAGACGAACCTCGAACGGTTAACTCGTCGTTAGCTAATTGCAATCTAACCAGGGCTCGCTCTAATTTCTTGTTCTTTTCCAAAATTTCACCGAATTGCTGATTTGATTTGGTTTCAAACACCATGGAAGCTGTTTCACTCTTGGTCACTCCGTTTGGACTACCTGAGCCAGCTGCATTTGTGGATGCGATGTTATTGACATCCTTCGAGGCAGTGGAAGATGCTACCTTTGACGATTTGACTTCCGCTTTGAATGATTCAAATTCTTCAGTGCAGATATCGAGTTTTCTCTTAAACTCTTCTGCTTCCGTTCGAAATGTATTCACTTCCTTCTGCGTTTTACTTAATTCTGATGCAGAAGCTGCGAGAGATTCTTTCACAGCCTTCAGTTTATTTTCTCTATCACGAAGATCTTGCTTAAGTTTCACATTTTCTTGACGTAAAGTCGATTTCACGGTTGTATTGTTTGACTCCAAGTCTTCCAAGTTATTCTTGCAGATTTGTAATTCACTTTGAAGCTCTTTGATCTTCTTCGATTTCAACGTAAGTTTTTCCTTCAGTTGCCTTGTCTCTTTTAAAGCTTCAGCTTCTGATGTCGCGCTTACTGACATTTGTCCAACTTCACTTTTGAACTTCTGGAGGGCTTCGACGGCAGCCAGTAGCTCTTGATCTTTTTGCTGCAGTGTCTTAATTAGTTCTCCTTTGTTTCGTCTGTTAGATTCTTGTAGTCCGTTTAGATCTGATTTCACGCTGTTTAATTCTTCAGATCTCTCGTTCAATTTCCGACGCAATAGTTTTATTTCGCTGATATTACTTTCATGCTTAAGCACTGATAAATGTTCTTGTTGGTTGTTCATATCCACTTCATTTTCATTATCTTGAGAAAACAGCTTATCTAGACCATAATCTTCCATTGTATCGTTACTTATCTCACTGGCATTAGTCCTGGATTTGAAATTCTTTTCTAATTTCTCTTTCAGTAAGGCGATTTCCTTGTCTCTTACTTCCAATGTTTTTCTTAAACTTGATATATCGTTGTTAATTTTACGTTCGTAAGCTAGCCTCAGTAAATATATTTTATTTTCGCTTGATATGTCCTGTATTGTTTTTTCTTGCTGAAGCATTTTCTGCCGAAGATCGTCTTTCTCACCCTGATATTCTTGTTCTAACTCAGAAAGCTTTTTCTCCAACTCAGTCTTTTGAGAATTCAGTTGGTCTACTAGGTGAGTTGATTCATCCAGTTCAACGCTGATGCGCTTGTATTTGGCGTCCATGGCAGCGATGATAACTCTTCGTTCTTCCTTTATAACCTCAATATGACTCTCAAACGCATTCTTCATTTGAACTAGTTTCTCCTTGCTTTCCTCGTCCTGCTCACTCACTCGCTGCTTCAGTTCATTCAATTCTTCACTAATGGCCTGTTCTCGCTTCTCCGCATCCACTCGAGCCTTTTTATGGCCACTTTCTAGTTTCGAAAACTTTTGTTGCAGCTCAAAATTCAGAGTTTTCAATTCGTCAACTAGGTGAGTACTTTCATCAAGTTTCAAGCTGAGACTTTTATTTTTCGCATCCATCGCAGTGGTAAACTCACTACGTTCTTCTTTCAAGGCTCGAATCTGATTTTCAAATGTATTCCTTATTCTAAGTAGTTTTTCATAGTTATCCCTAACCGGCTCGTCCAATCGCAGTCTTAGTTCATTATATTCCTCACGAACGATCTTTTCTCGCTTCTCGACCGCTGAACGAGCCTTTTCAGCAGCCTCTAAATCTACTTTTAATTTGTCGATATCTTTCTGCATTCGCTCACATGATGCCATTTTTTCATCTTCGATAGGCAGTTGATTTTTTATTTTGTTACTTAGTTTTGCGATGAACTGATTAAGTTTAAGTCTTTCCTCATCGAAGGCTGCTTCTCTCTCCGCACTGTTCATCTTAGCACCGCTCAGCTTGTCCAACAATTCGTCGTTCTCGTCATTCAAACGTTGCAGCCTCTTTCTTAGAGATTCTATCTCAGATTTCGCTAATTTGCCAACTTCCTCTCTCTTATCATTTCTCACTTCCAAACTTTCGCCTTGGCGGCTGCTACCGTTAACGACTCTCTTTTTCTCCATCAGTGAGTTACACTCCGGTTTTCTTCAAGTTGTTTCTTTGCCTATAGGAGATTACTCGATTTCAGGACCCACTTTGTTTCAGCGATTTAATTCACCTGCATTCAGCTACAATTACTGAGATTCAGATGTAGGCCTATTCTTCACTACGAATAATTTAAATATTTAATTAGTTTAGATTTATAAAGATTTTAACTTCAATCCAAATACCAGCCGGTGCATGATTTCTACACAGCATTGATATCAAGAATACTCCAGCCGTATTCTCTTAGTATTCATTAACATCAAATTTCAACAGTCAATCCAATTGCAGCTGCGCTGATGTTATATAAGATGATTGGTAGACTATTAATCAATTAATCAATGAGGATTTAACGTCCGGTTACTATGCATCACCACTGATCTATGAGT
Source organism: Enchytraeus norvegicus (assembly GCA_034695365.1). NCBI lineage: Eukaryota > Metazoa > Annelida > Clitellata > Enchytraeida > Enchytraeidae > Enchytraeus > Enchytraeus norvegicus. The sequence goes on from JAQFZF010003253.1 coordinate 4,531, forward strand.
GAAGATGTATCAGTTAATCAATTCCCTGTAAAACGTTAACACAATACACCATATTATATTATTTGATAGAATAGAATAAATTTTGACCTATGCATAACTATAATAATATCTATATCTCTCTCTAGTGCTCTGCCAATGGCAGGTCCAAGGTATATATTCTTAAACACAATCTGGCATCACGCTCACTAATGAGCACCCCATCGATCATCAAGTTGATCCCATCAAACTGGCCATGCCTTTACCGCACATAAAATGTAACATTTTTTCTTGGAAGTATATATTCTGACCTCCGAGGTGGCTTCCGGTTGCCTTCCTCAGGATGAAATATCTGCGTTAGTCGGCTTTTACGAAGCAATGTGCAGTTTTCAGTTGGTCTATTCTCAATTGTCCCGGATCCAACACGGGACTATAATAATACAGCGGTTGCATATTACATTTATGCTTATTATCAGATAATTTGTAATCAATATTTACGTCTATATTTAAATTATATTTTTATGCTATAAACATAGTCGTTTTTTCAATATCCTGAGTAGTAAATGACCCGGGGATATTAATACTCGAGATATATATCCTATATATATCTCGGGTATTAATTATATCAGTAGGCCTATCTGTTCATTGGTAGTTTTATTCATTTAGTTTTTGTACTTTACTTTCTGGCCGTCGTCAGCTAGATAGGGCATTCTTGCTCTCCCTGATAACGGTCAGCACATGAGCACTATTTATTCTTTTATTTCTAATATTCCTATTTACCTGCACTGTTAGTAATTGAATCTGTATCGAGTATTTGTAATCTTGCATCGATGTCGCGTTTAACGTTATCACTGTAATAAACATATTATTATATGTATATCTCCTATTGGTAGCACGGCTAGTTTCTGCAGCAAGAGGTCTCCAGTTCAATACTTATCCGTAACGACTGCTTAGTTGAACCCTTTAGCAAGCTCATATGCGCCTCATTGGTAAAGCTGCAGTCTACTTCTACAATTACGCACTCTGTATGACGTCATAATCCAAATTTGGTAACGAATTCCAACTTTTTCAGCATAAGGTCAGAACAATCAATAAGCTAACTTTAACGCTCAATGACTAAATCCACGTGCTATTGATATAATGTTTTATTTATTATTGTATTTATTATTTGTCATACTATTCATACTGCTGATATATTATGCTTTATTTAGTATTTTATTATTATTTATTTACTAATGTTAGTTCAATTAAAATAAAACACGACTCTTAACAGACAGGTGTGTAACTGTGTAAGTTATGATCTTAACATAGACTACTTAACTTAAGTAGGATCCTATAAGAATAGCCTACAATAGGATTATAAGCTGTGAATACCTACATGTTATTAGGCTACTCTACTGTGAAGGCATGCACTTTGGATGTTTGAACTCAAAATCAAGCACATTCTATGCATAATTGTAAGATTATTAATTTTGCCATAGACCATTGTATTATGTAAGTCCAGTGTTACATGCGGCTCACATTAGGTCTAGCCTACTTGAATTAGACTATAAGGTAGCCTACAAGGTGATTTAATAAATTAATTTACTCCTAACTTGCGTGAAACTTACAACTTAATCTATCATATTTAACATTTCTTATTTGAAAAAGAAACAATCTCACTCATTTACGTGTTATTAGTGTGGCAGCCTATGTAGACTTCCGAAGACCAACGTTGATAAAAGTGGAACCGGCTATAATAAGTTGGGCAGCCGGTATACAGAAGAGTACAGGTTTAGAAATTGCTATCCACAGCTGCAGTGTAGAAGCTTTCACTAAAGATAGTTATGATTAAAATTTAGTAGATCTACAGATAGCTTAGGCTTACTACAAACAAATAGCGAGACACCATGATAATTATCCTCTGTCATAGTCACTGTCATAGAAATATCAAAACATTAGCTAGCCTATAGACCTGTAATTGAGCAACGTTATTTACATGTCTTGGAATCCGGCCGTTAGTGTCTTTAACGCACGAGTGCTTGGTTAAATGATCGATAGCTGTATAATTTAACACGATATTGATTTTAAGGTAATCATATTGATGTCGGTTGTCAGTCATATCATGTCAAACTAATCAATAATAGGGCCTACTCGCCCAGCATGATGAGCCACTTCAGTTAACTATAATTAATCCATCATCATCAGACGGTCATCACGTCCTATAACCGCAGGAAACCAGATATCAATCCTCCGTCGAGCATTACGGACGCTCCCAACATAGTTAGGAGAGAAAACAGGAGAGCTTTCAAGATTCCTCAGAGTCCTGGAAATGGCAAATTCTCATGAACGAAAGTCCATGAGTGAATCCCATCCACGGATATCCTCCGAAATTCCGAAGTTAACTATAAGCCGTACCTGCTAAGTCAGGGACGTCTGCACACAGGAGATTGGAGGAACGGAACATAGCTTTAAATTCAATCAGCGCCACTCACTTTTATTTAAATATAGCGCTATTGATTGAATATAAACATAAATCTAGCATAATTATAATTATAATGTGTAATTACATAATTAATATGTAATTGCCATGTCGTATAAATTACGATATTAGTCTGTTTATTTAGTAATTGTTTTATTTAAATTTCATAATCCATCGCAATAAATATTTGGTTATTCGCCCAATGATTCAATTGTAGCCTAACATCAAATGACTATTTATTTAATTTTCAACTTCATTAGACTATACATTCTATACATTAACATATATTTTACATGTACATAAGATATAATAAACTGAATAATATATATGAATTTTAATCGGATGTTAAATTTTCAACTTTATTGTAGAAAAGTGAAGTTTATCGTAACAATTACGAAATTTATTAAGGAAACTGTTATATAGTAGCTTTATACTTATTTTACATTAATTTTCTTACTCATTGATTTTTTGTTCGTTGCTGCCAAGAATATTATGTATGAATGAAAAATGTCAATTATTATACTACGAATGTTAGTTATGGATTTATTGTAACTTGTGTAGGCCTACTTATTATATTCATACTGTATGGTGATTCTTACAGGCTGTCTAACCATTTTGGTGTCTAAAAAACACAAAAAATGCCCAGTGGCGGCGCCAGACCTTCCGAGCAATCAGGTCAATGGCAGGCCATTAAAAATTAAAGGCAGGTCGTAAAAAATACTAATGCTATAACAGTATAATAATAAGGCCGGCCTGGCCACCAGGTCGGACACCTTCTAGGAGACCTTTTACCAGGTCGTGCGACCAGGTCCAGACCTGGTGCGACCTGATGTATCGCGGCAACTGGAACTGCCTCCTTTTTGAGCCAGAGGATAATTTTTTAATACTCCGGAGGGATTTTGAGTCCGGGGGAAATTGCTTAAAGACTCGCTGTCTGAGCCCAAGTAAATACCTTGTGTAACAGTACTATATTTATATCTTTGTTCAAACGTTTCAAACTTTAACGTTTTTTCTCAGATTTCAGAATTTTCTAGGTTCTGAGTTGTCAAATAAGTAAAATTATATTGTTATTTCGACATCCAAGTCCTTTTGGATAGGCTCGAACACATTGAATAAAATAATTTAAACTCTAATGTTCAGACGTGGTCATGCGATAAAGGTTTCTTTCGGAGGTGGCCACGCGACAAATCTGTAATCTAACATTTTGTTCTTGTTCATGTGCCTGGAATCAGTGGTAAACCTAAACAAAAATATTGACATTTGAGTTATAAGCTTATTTATTTTATTTTTGAAACAAGTATGCTAATATAATACGAGTCTTACTCTGAGGGGATTTACCTTCATGTTCCAGGGAGGATGGACGCCCCTGCACCTGCCTAATTGAAATTCAAATATTTAACTCACATCTAAACCCGTGTCACTTCTAAATCCCATGTCATGTAAACCCATGTTAGGAAGAGATTTAGATAACAATTTGTGATTTAATGACCTTTGAACTATGTTGTGTATAGGCCTAGTATGTTGTGTATAGCTATTGCTGTTTGTTAGAGTATATAGTGGGATGGGTCTGAGCATCGGATGCTTCCTGACCCAGTAGTGTTATGTTATGTATGTTATAGGCTTACTATTGAATATTTGTCCAAGTTATCTTGACATAGTAGGAGCTTAACATTCGAATAAAGTTTAGTTATTGCACCTTTCTGTTTTTCACGCCTCTCTTTCTCTCTCTCTTTCTCTCTCTCTCTTGTGTGAGGCCTATGGGCCAGGCCCTAATACAAGAGAGGTACAAATTTCGGCACTGGTAAAGAGACGTGCCTGTGTCATATTTTATTTATTTGTTGTGTTAGGGTTATGTTTTGGGTTAGGGTAGACCTAACCTCCACCCCAACCCTAAACCCAACCCTAACCCTAATTTATTCTACTCTATCTGTACAAATTTCAGGAAAATCGGTCAAATTGTATTGCCACAGGCACTTGTAAGTCTTAACCAGAGCCCCTGATTTTTTTGTTATGTTTTTTTGTTATTTTAATTCAGTTGATTAACGAGTTATTTAGATTTCATTGCATTTCATTTAGTATCTGCGTCCATATAGAAAATGAAATTAAAATCTATGGGGTATCGAATTACCGTAACACACTTAGATATTAAAATACATCTATATTAGAATTATTTATAGGTTACATAAAAATCAATTAGCAGAACTTACTATCTTGGAATATATACTGATTTTGCCAACACTGGACTTAATAGGAATTTAATTAATTTTCTTATATTGTTTCAGAAAGCATAATGTCGTGGGCAAAGAGTTTTGACGATTTTGCAGATTCTCGCAATTCAGGAGTTCCGTCAGTTGGAAGAGTTTCAGGCTATCAGTCTGGTGCACATGGCAGGGGTGGTGGAAATTCTTTCTCCTCAAACAGCTGGTCCAATAGTACTGATGATGGGGCTAGAATTACCATTGCTGGACTTTGTCCTGGTATTCCTGTACCAGTAAGTGTTTAATTGTAACTTTTTTATGATTTATTTCATGAGTGTTAAATGCCAATATTTATCAGGTACTTTTTTGTGTGTACAGAATATAGGTTTAGTTTTCATTTATTCATGCTATAGATTTGATATTATATCAGCTAAATAAATATGTATGCTGTATGAACATTCTGATAGAGGGACCAACTGATGCACAGATGACCGCTGCCAATTAATAACTGTCTAGATTGGATACACACACTAAATTATGTTTCAAGTTTTTTCAATCTATATAGTAATTGCTTGATAATGAGGTGTGCAAGTTCTATGCTTACATCTTAGTTTTGATGTACGGTACTTAGAACTGTTTAAAGTAGACTAGAGTTTATTTTGCTATGTTTCACTTTCCTATTTATTTTTATTTATTTATTATTTATTTCTGTTACACTAGAGTTTTATATTTAACTTATTTTTAATATTTGTAGAAACTGGTTGGAGTTATAATAGCCATGTCAGATCCTCGCAAGTTTCCCAACAAGAAAGGTGAGCACTGGGCCCTATATAATATCCTATATTATATAGGTTTTCTAAATGCTGATAATTATAATGATATGTTTACTTGTCAATCTTTATTTCTAACTAAAATTAATATTCTTATATGTACAGCTACTATTAAATAATAATTGAAAAAAAATCTTATTCAAAAGCATTAATATTTTTATTTTTAATAGAGCGCTTAATAATTAGTGTGATTAAGAATTTAGCCACATCATTGGACCTGGTCATGATTATAGTTATTAATCAATATAATATATTAATTACTCAATGACAATAACCCTTGAAGCATGAGAAGTAAACATTGATTGCTTAAGTTAATTAAATAATTAATTGATTGATTCAGAGCCAGGGTCAGATAGACATGTGCAGAGTTTCACTGTTAGAGACTCGCCTGTTGACTATATCAACGTGAGCTGCTGGGGCAGTGACATGTTCATATCTGGGCTCACGGCTTCTCTACATATAGGACAACTTGGTATGTTGTCATATTACAATGATTCAAGATTTACTTTATAATACATTTATTTTTGTTTATTTGTTATTTCTTTATTTTCACAGCGACAACTGCAAATGTTTACACTGATTCATATTTGTTTTTGTTTAGTTTAAGTTTATTTAATTTAGTCTAGTTTCTGTTGTTGTTATTTTCTGTAGTCTGCCATCCCAGTTGTTAGTCGTACCTTTGTCGTAGAGAATGCACTGATGCAGCAAACTCAGGTATACGATTAACTTATCCAGCACTGGTGGCATTATTTTTCTTGTAGTCTGATCTGGGTTTGATCCCAGGACTCGTCAATCACCAGCGCTGGAGCGCACCACTCTATCCACTATACTACCATCACTACCAAAATAAGAGTGCAAAAGCAAGAGCCCGTTGCACCAGCATTATTATTATGTTACTCACTACCTCATCCAGGAGGTGGTTTCCATTGCTTTCCTAAGGATCTGCATTAGTTGACTCTGAAGAAACCGGTGCAGTTTTCAGTAGGTCAATTCTCAATCTTCTTAACCCAAATCAGGATTGTTATTATGCAATCTAGTACATATTATTCTGTGTATGTATTATGAAATTATGCTGACATGTTGTGCATTTGGAGAAACGTTAAACCACATATATGCCTAAGGATTTGGTTCTGTGATTAACATGCATTTGATTGAATATTGAATATATCCTGCCCAAGATATCATGTGTTCACTGCAAAATCGATTTTAGGACTATTCATCCACGGACGTTTCATCCACGGACGATTCATCCATGGACGGTTCATCAATGGACGGTTCATCCACGGACGATTCATCCACTGACGGTTCATCCACGGGCCTAACGTTGTCAGATGCTTTAACGGTAATTGGACACGCTTCCCCCCCATACAGGCAATGGGCTCAACGCCTTCCCCCACTCAGGCAATTAAATCATGCCGACACTTGTTGCATTTAAGGAGCATCAACAAGTATCAGCCACTACTGTGTTACTATTGTGAGAACGTTAATGAAATGTTTTATGAAAATGCTACTATTTTGAGAGCGTTAATGAAATAAAAATGT
>JAQFZF010003254.1:0-11536 GCA_034695365.1 Enchytraeus norvegicus
GGGGGGGGGTGGGGGGGTCGGACCCCCCAAAGTTTAAGATGGGGGATCGGAGTATCTTTTGACCCCCCAAAGTTTGAGATATTTTGAACTAAAAACTTAATTTTATGGAGATTTCTATGTCTAATTGTTGAGTGTATGCAAATTTGCTGCGTCCCTTAAAAGGTTTGACACAAATTTTTACAAAATTTGGGCTCAAAAATATTTTGTACCCCCCAAACATTTTGTACTCCTCAAAACTTGGACCAAGTTTCCCCCCATGGGAGATAGCCAAGATTCGTTTCCATATTCGGCGGCTTGCTAGTTACAATCGGCACAGCGTGTCTTGATAAATGTACGCAGGCTGCTGCTATTATTGCAATGGAGAGTAAAGCAGCTTGTTTAAGGCTTGCAACCAAAAGGGTCTTTAAACCTGGTCATTGGACCCATGACCTCATGATTGTGAGGCCGCAGCGCTGCCTTTAGACCACGGAGCCGCTCTTCTGTGAATTAAAAGTTACTGAAAAGTTCTGAAGGGTTGATTGGAGGTTGAATTTTTTTTTAGGATCGATCTTACTTTCATGTATAGGCTTAATTGCTCATTAAATTGTATTTGCTCATTTGAATATATTTTTTTAGTTGATTTAATAACATAATTTTTATAACCACTTATATATTCCGCACTATTTTGCAGTTCTATACCACCAAAACGCACGTGTCAATGCATAAACCGAAGGGAAAGCGAGATCCAAACCAGTGCAAGTCCATTATCCAGGGATAAGACGTGAAGGATGATATCTTACCAACTTTACAGTTGGCATGGGCTTCAATGCACAGCATCAAGGGCCTTCAGTTTTAATCAGCTTCTTGTTACATTCCACTTTTATTTTTACGGTTTGTATAATTAATGATCATAGTCAATTGCATGATTAATGAACTCATTTACCACTATTGATGCATGTTATTTCAGTTTAGCGTATACTGAGTTTTTATATATTTGTTGTATCGTGTGTGTATTCAAGAGCGCGTTAATTTTAAAGTGTAATTTGGTATTGAAAGAATGTGAATCTGTAGTTTTTGTATTTATTTAAATAAACTACCTATCATCATTGCAGAAATACCGTAAAATATGAAAGTTTATTTGAGAATCGGCATGTATATTATATAATGTACATTCTTACCAAAAATTTAAAGCTTTAAATTATTATGAATTAATTAAAACCTAATTTGTTATATTTCATTATAATGCAAATCGATGTTTTAAGACAATCTCTCTCTTTCTCATGGCTAAGCCAATAGCACATCGGTTTAGTGTCCGATTCGAGTTACATTTCCAGGGCTCACCCGTCAGTGATGTAGCCGTTAGGCCGAGAAGCTGACGTTAAATTCGGCTTTGGCCTTTTAGCTTGCTTGTAACATTTTTAAGTCCACTCATACCTAGCAGGTCCAAGGCACAAACTTTCAATAATAGTCATTATGGAGCACACCATAGAACAGAAAGACGAACCAGTCGGGTTGTTTTCAGTGCAATTAGTCTTTCGCTTCGGCGAAAGTTATTGAAGAGTCCTGGATTCGATCTCAGACCAGTCTACACATAGTAACGTCAGCACCCTGAGTTATTTTTTCTCGTCTCCATGACTAATAGTAGGCCTACAATAATGTTGTACAATTATTGTGGTATACAATGATTATTGGCAACCAATGTAAATACATATTTAATCTTTCAGGGTCCGATCACACGGTTAATCACGATCAATCACAATTAATCACAATGAATCACAATTAATCACGATTAATCACGATTAATTTTTGATATTTTTAAATACTCGACTGATCAGATTCCAGGCACCGATTATTACAATCGTCTCCAATAATTCTTGCCAATTGCTTGGGTTATGTATTTGGAGACTAACCCGGGATTTCAATCCGGGAATTGAATTACTTACCCGGAAAAAACTAACCCGGGATTTGAATTTGAGTCTTTTTAATATCTTTTCATAAGATTGAGAACAACTTACCAATGCACTATACGCCATCGTCCTACTTCAATATTAGCATAATAGTTACTGGAACAGCCATGCGTGACGATTTAGGCTAGTGCATTCATATTGATATGTAGAATGTGCAGGCAAAGCCTTACAATGTAGAATATAGCCTGGGTGCCCATAGGCCAATCTACTTACCTGTGTAGTGTCAGTGACATGTCAAGTACTATTTGGTAGATCAGATTTGAACATGGTGACATTGTCAGTAAGCTATTATTATAAAAGTTATTTGGATGTAGGCTTGTGTTCTTTAGTTATGGCAGCAATCACTAAAGTAAAATATTAAAGTTGGAAAGCAATGTTTTCTAGAGCATACTTATCTTCCAGACTCCCACCAAGTAATGTTTCGTATGTTAAATAACTAAATCGATAGCACATTTACATTCATTAAAAGCAGTTTGAAGCAAGAGACCGCTGGTTTTGGACGCAGCTTAGATCCGAATTAATTGAATTTTATTTGTTACTTTTCCTTTCCATAATTATAATTTGACCATAATTTTTCCAAAATTTTCGTAACCAATCCCGAGAAATCCTGGATTGGTTTTATAATTTCGTAAACTTGTGCGGTCGTTCAGAACTTCTCTCGCACACTGACTGAAGTTTCTAGCAATAGAGAGTAACGTAGCTTGCTGTAGGCTGCATTCCGTCCCGGCTGGGCATGAACTATTGATCTCTCGTAACAACGCCGCTGTGTTATCACTAAACCATCGAGTTTCTAAACCATCAAAGATGGATCTGAAGATAATTTATTAAGTGAGAATTTATTGAGTATAATTCCACGTTTGGTTTTCAATAAAATATATTATTAACCGACTGGACGCAAATCTGTTCTACCAATTTTAAATTATTGTACGTTGAAGTTCTCTAACCTTATAGCAGTGTGCAAGTAGTTGTAAAACGATAACTTTCTCAATTCAATAGCCAGGCTCAGCTAGGCCAGGCTCTTAGGAATTTACTATTGTAATACGTGTATAATTCTCATTACCATGTTGTATTTAATGTAATAGAGCAGGTAAATTTCGTGTTAATTTAACAGCATATCAATCAATCGCATTGATTAATTGTTTGATTTATATCTATATTATATATAAAATATACAACGCATATTATTAGGTCTAGGCTAAATGTAGCGCTTTTATGTTCTGCATATCGGTAATTTGCACTTTTAGTAGGAAGTTTCAAGATAAATATACTTGAATACACTTGTGTTTTCTGTCTTGAACAAGCATCTGATGCTTCCTGACCCAATAGTGTTATGTTATGTTATGTTATATTCCGAAGGGATTCTGACTGTCTCGTTTAACCCGAAAATACTATCGATCAATCAAATCAGGCAAAATGCTGCCATATAGGAAGTATTTCTTTTGCAGTCCTTTCATAGATATAATGCAAACAGAAGAATAAAATTGAATTCTGAAGTCGATTCTCATTGCTTCTTTGAATCATTCAGTATATGCGTTAGTCGACTCCGTGAACACTCGCCGTCTTCAGCTGATCTATTCGTCAAATATGCATTTCCTGATAAATAGCACATAAAATACATAGCATTGCATTTTGACTCAAAATTGTGACGGATTAATTTCTTGTAGTAAAGGCCTTCTCTGACGGGACTTTTGGATATTGTGTTTGCATAGTTTAATGTGGCATTCATATTACTTTCGACCATTCATACGATGCTCATTGTTCGATGCTAACATGGGCAACGCCACAACAGTAACACTTTCATTGTTGCTGTAATTATTAATTTAGTTGTAGCTAGTGATATGAAAGCAGCAGGCCTACACTATAATATTTAATATTATATTTCACACAAATAGTAAATATAATTCTATTACTTAAGCTTATATTATTGTTTTAATAATAGGATCGATACATATAGCTGCACATAAAACTGAAACATTCTGACAAAATTACTTGAATAAAATAGATTTAAATGAGGATTAAACTAATCCAGAATGAGGCGCAAGGAGATCCTACAAATCCTCGTCCTAATCTGGTCTATCTCCACTGTGGCTTTCTTTCTCGGAGTTTATGTTAAATTCATCGACAGTACTGCGGATGCATCCCCGGATCAAGCTATCAGAGATTTCAATGGTAAACAAGTAAGGAAGTATCTTCCAGGGCCTGGCCTTCAAAGGTACAGCCAAGGCCCTCGTACCTCTCAAGTCAAATTTCAGACAACGACTGGAGTAGCCGGATACCATGATGAGAAGCCCGGAATGTCCCCTGGAGAAACAGAAACTGACTCAAATGTTGGAACGCCAGATCTTAGAGAAGAATACCGGAAGTATTTAAGGTCAAATTCAACTAGAGTTTGGCCTAAACTCAGGGAAAGGGAGGATAGGATATTAAATCAACTTTTTCATGTGCCTAACATTAAACCAGGTTGAATTTCCTGTTACTGACTTATTTGTTATTAATTAAATATTCTATAGTTAATAATAGCATTAAAAGGCTTTGATTAACCAGTAGGCCTATCAACGAATTTTAATTAACTACACAAATGTAATTAGTTTTAAAGTAACTTAATTCCGTATTCGTTTCGTTAGTATTTTGTGGAGTGGCTTGTGCGACTTTAAAAGAACAGAATGAGCATTTTATCCCGATTGATAATTCAAAAGCATCATTTTTCCGAACCATTGATGATTACGTCCTTGATGTTGTACTTTGGTGTGGAAAGTGAACAACGATCGTGGGTCGACTTCGTTTATGGTCAATCAATCAATCAATCAATTAGGATTTAACGTTCGGTTCCTCACCCGAAGGCGATGTCAGTGTCGTCCCAATTGGGATGTGCAACTACAGCATACAACAACCAGATCACTCCTGCAAATGCATAAGCCGAAAGAGAAAGCGAGATCCAAAATCCAAAACAGTGCAAATCCGTTATCCAAGGCAAGAAGGTCTGTTAGAACTGATCTAGGGTGGGAAGAGATGAGTATTGAGCTTTCCCTGGAATGTAGTAATGCTTGTACAAGATCGCAAATCTTGTGCCAAAGAATTCCATATTGTTGGAGCAGCAAAGCTGAACGAGCGTCTGCCTATTTCAGTTCGAATGTGTGGCACTTTTAGAAGATTAGTGCCGGACGAACGAAGGCTGCGTGTATCATTTTTATGGTAAAACTACGACGTATCCTTTTCGTACCTCTGACTAATGAAATTTTATTGATTAGTGAAAACATTCTTTGCAAACGCTCTCGCAATATTACTTGTTTTGGCTAGCCTAGAATATCATCTCTAACACCGTTAAAGCCTCAATATTTTGACAATGTTTGTCTGTATTACAACGAAGATTTAACGTCCGGTTCCTCGCCTGAGTAATGCTTTATAATGCATTGTATTGCTTCAGGAAGCAAATTAAAGGTGATATTTAGTGCTGGGGACACCAATCAGCCTCAAGGACGGGAGCTGTTCCTGAAGCACAAGTGCCCGGTTAGCGAGTGCTCTCTAACGAGCAGGGCTCAGCACGCTAGCACGGCCGATGCCATTCTGTTTCACGGTGGTCAGGTGTCCCGGGTGCCAGTAAAACGACCCCCGAATCAAATCTGGATGTGGTTTCTTCTGGAATCGCCCCACCACTCGCACACAGATCAGACTTTGAACAATGTGGTGTGTTAGGATGTCTTCTATTCTTCTATATCGTCCCTGATGTCGTCGTCAGATGATGAAACGGACGTTAGATTCTGAAATTTGCATTGATTGCTTGTGCAATAATTATCTGTACCGGGTTCGATTCCCATCAGAGAGTCAATCAAATAATTTTCTTGGATGTGCAAACAAGCCCCTTCTTTCCTTTGTGGATAGGTTAATTTAAGCAATTTGTAACTAGTGGGTGACTGTTACAGAATATGGCAAATTTTGGCACAAGTTTGGCCATCATGGGTGGCAATTTCACCGTCAGACTTATGACATTTGTCGCTTGTGTTCTGCAACGTTTAGTTGAGAATCTGTATTCGTGTTAATACGCTTTGTTCCAACGATGCCAACAACTATAACCTTAATGTTTAATGTTTGACGTCCCTGACATAGTCGTCAGATGATGTTAGGGACGTAAACTTTGAAACGGACGTTAAACCTATATTTTTGTTGTTAATGCACTTGCAGATTAATTGGACACTTACGTATAGAACGGATTCAACGTTGGTGACGCCCTACGAGAGGTTCACTTATTTCAAAAACTACACCGGTGTCCTTCCAGAGAAAACAAAGAAAAACTACGCAGCAGGAAAGACTAAGAAAGTCGCTTGGTTCGTGTCCAACTGCTTTGCTCCAAACGGCAGATTAAAATACGTGGAAGAACTACAAAAATATATCGGTAAAATATTGTCTACTATTATCTATTTGGCTTCTTAAAAAATATATAGTGAGCCTATATTATTTTTTAATACTTAGAAGCAAGCAGGTCTTTTATATTAACACAGCGTGCCAGCAGATGCTTGAATGATTGTTATTAAACTATAATTACATGATGGTAATTTGTGATTCTTAAGTAAACTATACGTTAGGCCTACATTTGTGCACACTAAAAAAAGTTGATTAAATCACGAACTGCATTTATTGACTTTTTTTCTTTGTTTAATGAACTTTGCATTTGCTTATCGGATTGTCACTGGCTACTTGTATGCCCTATGTTGTCGCGGTCAGCGGTAGCACCTAAATAATTATTGATACTGTTATTGTCTAGAAGGCTGCTTGGATATAATTCTTTATAAATTCCCCGAGTAGTTCCTGGAAGATTCGGAACAGGTGATCTAAACATTATCTCTCCGTTTTAATAGAAGGCGACTAAAGTAGATACTGATGATTACAACGAGAAATCTTCTCAGTTGCTCCTTATATTTCTCTTGAACCTCAGTAAAACTTTTTATTAACGCAGACGGTACCTTCGTGTGAAGCCGAAGTTAACGTCTGTAAATTTACATCCAAAGGCAAAGGTACGATCAATCATGTAGTGGTAAAAAATACAAACTGATAAAAACAGTAACTAATAAAGGAAACTAGCATGTGCTTATGTCATTTGTGAAAATAAACAGATAAAAATATATTTCCGTAAAATAATAATAAACATTATTTTATTGATTTTTGTGCTATTTTGTTAGAGGTGGATATATACGGCGGCTGTGGAACGCTCCAGTGTAACAGGTTCCAAGGAAAGGAATGTGAGGACATGCTACGTAGAGATTACAAATTCTATTTGTCATTTGAGAACTCGAATTGCAAGGACTACATTACGGAAAAATTCTACTGGAACGCACTAAAGTAAATTTATGATCGATCATTTTTGTTAATGTTAAGTTAAGTAACTTTTCTTATGTAGGACTACAAGGACAGCATATAGAAGTTTATAAATTGGTTAATAGTGTTGACGTTAAAGTTGTCCTATGACATGACGTCCCTGATATCGTCGCCAGATGATGAAACGAGCGCTGAACTCCTATTGATTCTATTTGAAAGGAACCCGTGCAGTGGCGGAGCCAGACGGTCCGAGCAGCCCTGTCATTGCCAGGTCATTAAAGACTAAAGGCAGATCGTAAAAAACTGCAATCCTATAACGATATAATAATCAGATAGGTCTGGTCACCAGGTCATACACCAGGTCATACACCAAGTCAGAGGCTTTTTTACCAGGTTATTTGACCTGGGGCGACCTGATATGGCGCCGTCACTGAACCCGTGGGGTGGCTGGATGAGAATGTCTGTCGCTCACAGGGCCCCATGACTGCGAAACTGACGCAAAACGTAATTTGAACTTTATCTAAATAACAATTTGCCCATTTTTCGCAAAATTATTAAATATACATTTCATCAATCAATCAATCAGTATCAAAATTTATTTGGCGTCGACATATTATGCAAACTGTCACAGTATCTCTAAATAAACAGCAGTCTTCGTCTATCAAAACGCAGATAATAGCAACCTTGCATTAGGGATAAATTGCTTTTTTTACTTGTCAAAGTAATTATATATTATCGAAAAGATTGACGTCCCTGACATCATCTTTGGATGAGGAAACGAACGTTAAACCGTTATTATTATTATTGTTATTACATGTTTATGTTAGGAACGACATTCTGCCGGTGGTGATGGGGGCTCGTCCCAGTGACTATAACCGTGTGGCCCCACCCGAGTCCTTCATCCACGTCGACAGGTTCCCGGCACCTGTAGACCTGGCCGAGTACCTCCACCTTCTGGATCGCTCTGACGACCTATACAATTCCTACTTCCGGTGGAAAGAAACCGGAGAATACATCGACACAAAGTTCTGGTGCAGGGTCTGCGCCATGCTGCACGCCGCCGGGACGGAGGGGCGCCATATGAGCTATCATCGACTGGACGAGTGGTGGAAAGGGCGAGGGGTGTGCGTGGATCCCGTGGGTACTATGGATTGGGCCACGTGGAGAAAGGAAAAAGATTCGTTTGAGTATAGGAAATCGTATCCGCATACTTGGATAGAGGCATATAATTCAACTAGCTGATAGTGAATGAATTAATATGTAAAGTAGTTAGAAAACTGTTGATCGCTTTAAGGACTCCATCAATCACTCAATAGTTCAATCAATCGATCTGTAAAACAATCATCAATCAATCAATAAATCCAAGTTTAACAATCACTTTGATATGACTATGAGGATGCCTGGGAGGTCTGATATTTGAAATGATATGCAATCATTGTAAATATGTATACACCTATTCTAAAGGATTCATCGTTAACTTTTGAAATGATGAATCCTGAAATAAAATATTTCTATATTTAATCGAAACAATTTTATTTCATAAACTTGTAAAGAACCATTAAAATAGACGATTTTAAACACTCAACACTAGGGTCTGATAGGCTTAAATGCTTCACACCCGAGTTACAGTTGGAATTAAACCGACGTCAAGGTCGCCAGCTCCTCTAACCCAATTGGATCAAGCTTTAGACCGTTTAGCCATTACATTCGCAAACTTTATTAGCAGTCTCGCACTATAATAATATGTAGATCTACCATTTTCTAAGTAGTAGGGCTAATATTTTATCCACTCCAACAGGGTGGATGGTAGGCTCTGTCGTCCTGCTGAAAGCTGGAGTTTTTTTCTTTCTGACTGACTCGTTTGGAATCGAATTCGCATCGTAGGACAAAAGGAAATACAGACGCGCTTAACAACTGAGCCACGGCGACGTAAAATGTAAACATACAGTACATGAGTAAATATAATTCCAAAATTCACTGAGTGATGATAAAAATACGACCTTGTTACATTCTTTCAAAAGTGTTATAGCTATATGTTTTTGAGACTTGTTTTACTATTAAATTTTTTCTTAACATTTGCTTGCGTCAAACCTTCGTTATGTTTCAAACCGAAAGTGTCTCCAGTAAAAATTTCTATGATTTGTTTAATGACTATAATAAGTTATAACATAATGTAATATGTACTGTATGTACTATGTATATTATATCATGTAGCATTTATTAATTTTCCGGGTCCATTGAATCATCAATCAGTAAGGTATCTCTACATATTGATGTTAAGAAGCAAACAATTTTTAACGCGGTGGCAGTATAAAATGTGCACATCTACTATGTGTATCTCTGCACGATTGGCATGTTTACATTATTAATCATGTGTTAATTCAACTACTGAAGTGTGCATGGTTATTATATAATTAGGCAATATAATTTTCAGCTTATTGTAGGCTAAACGATCGTCACTTTTGACTCTAAATTATGAATTGAGCTAAGGGGCGGATCTAGCAATTTTTGAGAGAGGAGGGGGGGGGGAGAAATACATGAAATTTTTCAAGGGGGCAAGTCAAGTCGAGGCTAATCGAGGGGTGGGGCAAGGGTCCAAAATAGGTGTTTAATGGGTCAAGTTCCAATTAATTTTCAAATCGAGGGGGGAAGGGCGGGGGCCTGCCCCCCTCGAGGTAGAATACTAATGTTAATACGTCCCCTCCTCCTAAATCCGCGCCTAATTGAGCGATGTGTCATTTACTGCTGCGTTGTGTGATTTGATTGAACTTCCTTGCCATAATATTTAATATTCATTTTGTTTGGAATTGAAATTTCACTTGAAAGCTCTGCTCGTTAAATTATACCTATTTATCTGTGTTAACATTGTATTTCAGATTGATTGATTCAAGGATTGATTGCTTTACTGATTGATGTATTGAAGTATTGATTGATTGATTGATTGATTGATTGATTGATCCAATGATTATCAAATCTCTAGTAAAACTACTTGTGACATCTGTCGAATATCTGCTCAGACGTTCAGTGTTCATGTATTATTATGGCATCAAGTAATGCCAGTACCATCTGGCGATTAACGAGAAGTAAATTGAGTTGAATTGTTTCACATGTGGCACGGAATTAATTGTCTGCCACAGTTACTGAAGGGCATGTTCTCAATTATAAGCATAGGTTGATGAGACATTCTTAAACCTCCCACGTCCCCCTGACGTCCCTGATATCGTCGTCAGATGATGAATCGGTCGTTAAACCGCTATTTGATTTGATTTGATTTTGAAACCTGAAGCTGTTAAATCTGAGTTCATATAGTGCTTCTGTTTTTATACGCATTTATATATTTGTAAACTTGTGTCTCTAGCCTATAAAACTACTATATATTAGTACTACTACTAATCTGCTAATTAGGCCTAGATAGCCAACTTCAACAGGCTACAATTGTTATAATTGTTTCATTTGTTTGTATAGTTATATTTTCCTTTTTTCTTTTCTATGAGTGTCTTGATATAGATCTAACAGTGTACAGCATGTTTTTGTTTTGATGTTGTGTAAGACGTTATAATATAATGTGTGTACATGTATATGAATTTGACATGTTGCAAGATGCCAATAAAGAGGTATATATATAGACACTGTTACGTGTTTTCATCTATTCGATTCTCTTAATAATGGAACTTCTATGATAGTTTTCAATTGACAGTCTTTACTAGATTAAAGCCTATTGAAGAGCACCTCATTAAGCAACCAAATAGTTGATCCGAGCACAACATTCTTGGCGACATAGTCACATAGTCTCAAGTTGGATTTAAATGTGGATTTGTCGATGATGAGGCATTGGGATTAAACATGAACGTCAATTCTCTTTTACGTTCCTTTTTCGTAGCGCATATGATAGAAAAATTCTATCATCACGCATGAGAGATTATTGGTTATAATTCAATGATTATTATGGAAGGCATCAAATGATAATTCCTGTATACAGACAATGGGATTTCCTGAGTGATGAACGTGATATTTCCCCTGTACACACGATGATATTTCCTGTACGCAGACAAAAATTTGTTTCCTGGTCAGACAAACATTGCTGATGTTCAGGTATTTCAATCACAATAATCCTCACATGTAGGCTGATCAACAAAAGGTACGTCAGAAAATCCACGTAGAAATAAACGAATAAAAATTAAAATGTTATCATAAATGATAAAATGCGCGTTTCTCCAGCTGCTGGCCATTTGTCTCTGTCAAAGTTCGATGACAGTCTGAGAAAGGCAGTTTGCAGTATC
>JAQFZF010003255.1:0-11536 GCA_034695365.1 Enchytraeus norvegicus
CTTGCTTTTTTCCACCCCCCCCCCTCTCCCGTGCGGACGTCTTTTATGGATGGCCCCTAATGTATTGAGTGGGTGTATTTTCTGTAACATCAGTACTGCAGTGCTTCCACAAGTCCTATAAATCCTATAATTTCTATTTTTCTGAAAAATGTCCTAAATTGTCCTATATTTTTGGCTTGTCCTATATTTTACATAAAATTCCTATACTTCCTATTAGTATATAGGCCTATAGTATATAGGCCTATATACTTTCCTACTGATATTTCTTTACTGCTTACAATTGTAGTATCTCCATGGGCGAATTGTTAGAATTGAACTGGGTTAAAAAAGAATTGGCTTGCTCCGCTCGCAGTATTTCTTCACTTCATTACATATGTTGGGAGCGAAAACTTTGTTTTACTGGTTTCGCTCTCGCACTTTTTGAATATTTTGAAGAAGTGTAGGCACAAATAAAACATAAATTACGTGACATTATAGTGTTTTCTTTTCTTCTACGTAATGTCCTATATTTTGAATGGTGTGTTCTATTTTTAGGGCTGTCCTATATTTATTTTCAAAATCTGCTGGGACCACTGGTACTGTGGATTTGGGTCTAGTGCAAATTAAAGCCATTGCATTTGTAGGTAAAGATGCGCTAAAAATAGCCTTAATATTGTGTTACGATAGCTGCTACCAAGATCAGGTATACATGGCGCGTATCTAATATCCTATATATATCAAATGCCATTTATCAGGATCATCTATTAATAGCTTTGCTAATTTATACCCGCGGATTAACAGCCTGTGTCGAGACCTTTGTGGGTGGACTATATATTACAAATTGCAGTCATCGCATGTTCAGTGAAATGGCGCGTCGTTCATACGGTTGATATATGAACGGAAATGATTTTTGATGGATTAGACAATCATCTGGTGAACCTTTGCCTCTCAAATACTAAAGAAACTTTCAGAAAGAATTGGACACCGCTGCGCATCCTGTAATAACTGCGCAGACAATGATGACGTAGGCAATTTACTTCCGGTTAGGCGAACCGGATTAAAAGAGATAATGAATTTTATTACTGATTGTTTTTTTTTAATCGGCTATTCTGGTGGAAGTATTGGGCATGGGCATTTGACAATTTCACATGAGGATAATGAAAATAGTCGGAGTTTGCTTCCTTTAAACCAGATGTCATTATTATAAACGTGATATAGTATTACAGACTAAACATTAGGCCTATACAGTACACACGCTACCACATTGCGACGACATTCAATACCGCACGAAGGAGGACCAAAAGTTGATGTCGACCATCGATTTCAATATGTTAATGCTATTAATTTGACCAATTTTTGGTATGGGAGACTTAATACTTTGAATTCTTGTTAATATTAGCGGAACATAGAGTTCTAGAAATACATCTATCTTGTTCCATTCTAACTTGACCTGTTAGTTATTGGACTAAAGTGACGAACTCATGAACTCATTTTGAACTCATGAACTAATTATGCTAATTTTCAGGGCTAATTTGTAATGTTATTTGACCGTGTTGGTTGGTCCCGTTGAAATTCAGAATAGACAACCCAAAGCTGCACGTGTTTCGCAGAAGCCGACTAACGTAGTCACTGAGGAAATATTAGGAGACCACCTCAGAAAACAACATTATCTTCTAGAAAATATGGCATACATTGTGCGCCATGGACCTGCCGTTGGGCAGTGTACTGAGATAGAGAGAGAGAGAGAGTGAGAGAGAGAGTGAGAGACAGAGAGAGAGAGAGAGAGAGAGAAAGAAAGAGCGAGAGAGAACTATGAAGAAGATCCAGACGACATAATTTGTGGGTCAAAGTTCTATTCCAGTTTATCTTCATTTGCTTACACCGACTCCGTGACTATGTCACTCAGTCACTATATCAGTGACTCAGTGACTATGACAGTGACTATGCGTGCGTGTTTTCCTGTCTAAACTTGTCAGCGGTTTGGAAAACGTTATTCTTTCTGCAGGATGTTCTAAAGCGGTCGGTTACAATGACCGACATACTTCTGAAACAATTTCAACGCAATCAAACAAACGTTCGTCTAAATTTTCTTATCATGTCTGATGTCCGTACATGGTGGCTGCTCAAGCTTGTAAAGTTAAAAATGAAGAGAAGATTGCGAGCGATATAGTCGAAAGTAATATATTTTAAGTTAGGTCGATATTGTTTCGCTTTTTGGAGACGATTCTGATTTTTTAAGGTAATGGATTTTAACGTTGCCAGCCCAAATGATTTGAATTGGTCGCTTTGAAATTAAAAAATTTCTTAAAAACCTCGGAGACAATATTTCACGCCTCAACGCAGCCTCTCTATGATGTTGCTTCGGGTGAGGAATTGGATGTTAAATCCTCATTGATTGATTGATAATTGATTAGCGGTTGTTTTGGTTCAAACTGTGATGAATTTATGTAGATTTCTAAAATTAACTTCGAAAAACTTTGTGTAGGAAAATCCAATCGCTCAGCTTAAACCGTGCTTGGTGGACCTACGCAATTTTTGCTGCGTTGTTACACAAATGTAATTTACTAATTTTATTATAGGCTAAGCTGTGACGCAACGAGTTTAGATCACTGCAGCTTAGTCTGCAGATACTCATAGGCCGAGACTTAGTCCAAGTTTAGAGGTCCACAAATTTTGGGGGATCCAAATTGTCTCCGTTTTTAATATTTTAAATATTTCTGTCTCACCTTTGAAGGGACACAAAAATAGTCATTTATTCAACAATTAGACATAAAAGTCTTCATAAAACTCAGTTTTGCCAAAATATCTCAATCATTGGGGGGGGGGATCAAAAGATACTCTGACCCCCATCTCAAACTTTGTGTGGGCGTCCCCACCAAAACCGGACCCACATGCATAAGGCTCTGCCTGTGAAGATACTCAATCTATTCAGAACAGAATTGTTTTTTAATGAAATCATCTGATGCTTTCCAGTCTTAATCGAAGGATTTACAGTGACAAGCTACTTCCGCTACAATACAACTGACCAGAATTATTAAATCAGTAGCATTCCGAGATGTAATTGAAAGTTTAACGCCCTTTCAGCTGGCGATGGATTACAAAATGTCGGTCTGGCGTATTTTTATTCCCTTTGTGAACTCTATAGGGCAGAATAATCAACTACACTCCTGTTTGTCCATTCCAGTTAATTACGGTTTCAGATTGATTAAATAATGACTAGATCATCTCAGATATTTGCACGCATATCGAGTCCCCTTGTCAAGCTGTTAAAGTTGTCCCTGTCAAATTGATTGATTAATTTATTGCTTTATTGATTGAATGATAGGCCTATTTACGGCTATTTTCACCAAGAAATTGTATAATTTGAAAGTCTAAGGTTAATAACTTATATTGCAGCATTATGTCTATTTAAGCGGCATATATTTATAATCTACTATAGGGCATTATACTGTGGCTAATGATCACAATTATTACGGTATAGAATTTACCAGTTGACATTAAATATGCCTAGAAATCTCGTAGCATTTGTTGGACTTCCGGTTAACAAGAATACACTTGATATTTAGATAAATTGATTTTCGTTACGTCTAAATAATGATACAATTCAGTCTACAAAATAATGGAATTACGATGAACTTTACCTTTTATATCGGTTACTGCATGTTGATATAAATGGACAATTGGACATCTTCGTTGCATTTATTTAGAAAACACGGAACCATCTCTTCAGAATTGCAGAATTATTTCCTCAATTTGTCTATTATTATTTGTAGCTTCAAATTGTTTATCTATACCCTTCTAATTTTACTAGAGGTCAATAGTATAAAGGTATGCAACCTAATCCTTCTTAGTTGCATTTTTTAAGAATATTTAGTCAGAAATGTTTCACATTTCACAATGCAGAAAGTTGTCAATCAATCAAATCAATCAATCTGTAAATCAATAAGTATAATTTTTTATGATTTTTTTCATTTGAAAGGAGACTAAGAATGGGCTACATAAAGTTCTGTTGATTGATTGATTGATTAATTGATTGATTTATTAATTGATTGATTGATTGATTGATTGATTGAATAGAGAATTTACGTCCGATTTCTCATCCAAGGATGAGACCAGAGACGGACTTGTCTGAGAATAGAACACCGGCCTCATGCTTTATAAGTTAATAGGGAGGTCGACTATTGACTATTCACCCGTAACATTAATGAATTGGATGAATTTCCCTTAAAATTTAGCTTCGTTTTAAATTTTGCAAATCATATTCAAAATAATTAAATTAGTATTCTAATTTATTTGACAATATTTATGCCGTGTCACCATCAGAACTGGCATTCTGGGTGAGTAACAGTAACAACACTGAAAACAATTCCTCCAGCAGATCATGCAGTAACAGCCAAATTAGATTTTCAGGACTGAGACAGGTCAACAGAGGTCATCATAATCTTATGTCATTGACATCATAGATTTCTGCTTTATTTTGTCTATTAATAAACAAATTTGGTGTTGCGAGCAATCTGGATTTGAATCCAGGACTTCCAATTAAATCTCTAATTAAGTTGAAACAGTTAAATTTCCCAAGCTTTTCAATTGCGCCGGACCGAACCACTTTAACGTTACTACTAGGCTACCTTCACCGTTGGAGTATTTCCATCGGTTTACTGGTAATTGGAAACTGCACCGTACTCTTCTCTTGCAGCATTTGCTTTTGCTAGTCCTGTTTGGGTGGGCAGGCTGGTAGTTCAAGTGTTGTTGGAGACGTCCCTGATGTCGTCGTCAGATGATGAAACGGATGTTAAATTCGCATTGATTGATTGATTAACTTTCTGCACGTGAGAATTCTGGCGCAGAAAATGACAAAGGAAACGACAAAAAAACTGAAAGAATATGAAATTTCTTAAAATTAAAACTAGTTAACCCCTCAACAAAACACCACAATGTTCATAACATCTATGCTATATCTGCATTATTTTCTGCGCCAGCAATTCTCACGTGTAGATAGGTAACATGCTCACCGGCGGTACCAGAATAATTAGTACCATTGAAGAATTTTTCCGATTTGTCAGTGGTCCCCTTCTCAACACTATTGTTTTGTACATTGTCGCTACTCGGTAGATATGTTGCTGTTTTGTTTAAAATGGGTTACAACATTAAATGAGACAGTTTTCGTTTCGGAATCCCAAGAACAATAATTTGTCACGCAATCTATAGTGTGAAAACAAGGTAGGGTAGGAAATACATTGCGAGAATTTTATATAATGATAAATTATTCCATTTCAATCCTTTAAGTTTTCTCTGGATCATCATCTGGATGGGCCTATACTGCACTCCTGGCAAAGGCAAACGTTGTATTACAGCTTTTGTTCAACACTGGTCAAACACGGGGCAAGTCATTTATCCAGAAAACCGACAATAATAATAATTAAAATATCCAAGAAAGAGAAAAATGAGTTTAATACCAATTTAATACAATACAATACAATACAATGAGGATTAAACGTCCGGTTCCCCACCCGAAGGCGATGTCAGGGACGTCTCAAACAGACTATGCAGCAACAAGCAGTTCTATACCACCAGAAACACACTTACCAATGCATAGACCGAAGAGAATTTAACGTTCGTTTCAACATCTTTAACCGTCGACACCAGGGAGAGGTATTGACTCTGTAATATATTTATACACATCTGAAAACACTGATACTAAAATTAAAAACCGGTTACTAGCGGCCTAAGTATGTTTAACGTCAAGGTTCAGAAGCACGAAGCTTCTCTTCAAGACGGCACAACACAACAAGCTCTACCGTGACACAAAGACTGGTTCGAAGCGTATTACAGCTTTCCTCCACAAAGTGCCCTGCAGCTTATTTCAGAGCACCGGGTGAAGATTGCATTTAATACAGTTACTACAGCAGCTTGTTTGGCTATTTACTCTTCTTTCAACTGGTAATGAAAGGTGTACATGACCAAAATAAACTCGCTAGCATCTGCCCTTGCTTGAAGTGCGCCAAAAGATGACAAAAAGCCTGAACAAATATGGAATGCATTAACAGCAGACATAGACCCTGCTTACAAGGGATGGTGCAGAAAAGTTACAAATATAACTTTTAAGAGCCTTTGTGTAGCCTTTGTGTCCGAAAGTCTTCTAATAAGATTTATAGGATTAAAAACTATAATTATTTTCAATTCACTACATAACGTCAGATACAGGGCAAACCTTATTCACAGATTTTAAAATCTCCCCAAACACGCAGTTTGTCACATGAATACCTTGAATCGAAATCATTGTATCGAATATTGGCAGTACCGAATCGGTGATTTCCACAGTAACGAATATTTGAACGAGATATTTCGTATTTGCAAATATTCTGGGTACACGAATAGTGTATAAAATAGGTCAACCGAAAACGTTACAAATGTTTAAATGTCACTGCACACAAAGAATGAGACTACTGATACTGAGAAGCAGTCCCTGATGTCTTCGTCAGATGATGAAACGGACGTTAATTTCGCATTGATTGATTGATTAAACCGCGATTTAACAGTAGACAACGCCTGGCTGCAACCATATTTCCGTGAACCGGTAGCAGACTTACCTGATAAGCAGGAAGCCACGGAATTGGGTAACAGACTCACACTGACCAATGAACTTCACTTTTCTTAACTAAAGTTAAACTCATACACTTACAGTGAATTCTTTTTTAATATTGGATTTCTTGAAGACCAATATATCCTGAAGACCAAATACAAACAATACTCGTATTCGGACGGAAAATAATTGATTCAATAATTCGTAAGCGACCGAATAGTGATTTTCAGCTATTCGGTACAGACCTATTACCTATTCCTCATCCTATGTCCTTATCTATATTTCAATTTTTCACAGCATTGACTCTGCTGATCAGTTATATCGCTGCTTTATGTTTCAGTCACCTCAAGCACTCACCTTTAGCGTGTTTACCGGGTATGTGAATTGTGAATCACTCCAGGGAAAGGCGGTTTAGATTTGACAAATGTGGCGGTCGTTATATGCTAGCCTGAAACCTTGGAGTAACAGCCGACTGGAGTAGCCTACTTATTCTCAGCCACACTGGAAGCCTGGTATGGGGTTGGGTTCAGAAATAAGTCATGCCAGAGGTGGTGTCATCTGATTTTTATACACAATGTCAGAAAGATGCTAAAGGTCTCTGGTTTGTAAACAAATAGCTAACACTTCTGCATTATGTGTCGACTGGAGAAAAGAAAGAGAAAGCGAGAGAGAGAGAGAGAGAGACAAGTAGAAGAAGAAGAAGAAGAGAAGTGAGAGATAGAGAGAAAGTGAGAACTAAGTTTCGATTACCCTGTAAAATCAATCAGAGAGTAAACTCTCGGATGTGAAACTAACCAATCAGGCTCTCTATTCCTTAGTGGGTCGATTAATTGAAGCAACTAGTACGTAGACTGCAACTGAATATTGTGAAGTTAAGCCAAGGGCATCTAAATGATTATAGATTATATAGTGGTAATTCTATATATATTAATAAAGATGTCCGTGGTTAAGCACAGGTCAGAAGTGCGATCCCATTGTATCTATGAAAAGTGGCAATCTCACCGTCGGATTAGAGGTAATGTTACCTGGGTAGTGTTTCACTTATTATGGAATCAGCTCCCGTGTCAAAACGCTCTGTTCTAAATAAAACAATAACTTTAACAATACATAGCAATATAGAAAACGTTCTATCTTGTCAATATAAGATGGTTTCGTGAGACAGAGACCGATAACTTTTTTACATTAGTTCGACTGACTCTCGTTCAGCCTACCTCTATAAATACTTCCAGCCTTGATAGACTTCCAGACACCTACACTTCTTAGAATAGTCCACTCAGTACTATGTAGGACAGTCTGCATGATATTAATATGTATTAATATTTATCGATGCTAGAGTCATTCTAAAGTACTGTATTATGACAACTATTTATTGTTGCAGTTTCAAATAATCTGTATTAAGTATATTTAACAGATCTTGAGCATCAAATACCTATGACGATAGTTAGGTCTAGGTTAGGGTTGGAATTACCCGGTTAGGTACTGTTATGGTTAGGTTATTGCATTAGCATTCAGGTTAGGATTTTGCAAAGGTTAGCTTAATTTGCTGTACCTGTACCGTTAACGTCAATTCGCTGACGAACGTTGAAATTCTTAGAATAGATGTCGCCTGCATTCCTAATAGCATTTCATGAAATCATGATTGCATTCAGTAACTATATTGAACGGGACCCTGTTTGAGTCACAAGAAAGTACAGAATTTATGGCTAAAGGGTGTAATTAAATTAATTAACTGAAATAGCCACAACCATCGCTGGTTTAGGACAACTGATATTAAACATGGAAATTGAAACTGACTCCAAAGTTGTCAATTGAAATGCAATGTCATCTCAATCAGATTCCACCGTGATTAACCAACATGGTAGGCAATCAAACATGCTCTCGTGTTCGAGTCAGAGACAAGATCTTCCTAATTCTTTACCGAAAACTTAAATTTGAAGTAAGATGGTAAGTAGGTGGGTGGGTAGGTTTTAGGTTCGAGTGTATTTAACGTCAAGGTTCAGAAGTACAAGATCCTCCTTATAATAATTGTTTCTCTTCAAAACGACTCAATACAGTCTAGCTACCGTTTCAAAATTAGTACTGATCCACTATTTTTAATAAATTCTCAACTTATTCAGATAGTAAATTTTGTGAGAATTCAGCGAATGGGCAACAAAGTAGGAAGTAGGTTAAACTTATACAAGGCGATGAATTAGGCACTCTTGCATATAATATTTATATAAGTAATAATAATGTACAGGCATTTCAACTTATTTGTATGCCAATAATTATAAATCTATAATTTATTCATAAACAGTTGTATAAGTGAACGGGCCCCCAATCCCTCCATCCATTCGTGGATCGGCAAATTGAAAGCACTTAGTACGTATTAGGTGACTTCTCCAGAAGATTGCGCAGGTAAACACGGGTCTGGAGTGTAATCCTAAAGGATTGCTTGTAAGGCTGGCGATCTTGCCGATATAGTAACGACAATTGTCAGTTGTGTGCTGCTAATGCTAGAAACAGGTTCAGCTCCGACTAGGAGTCAGTATAGACCCGGTGGTACCTTTACCTTTATTATGATCTGTCTATAGGATATACAATTTCCTGACGTTGCACGTGTTCGTAAAGTGTATACACAACTGGGATACATTTTGACGACAAGGACAAACTATCTCGGAGTCTTAATTTGTATCTTGGTTTTAATTTTATTTCTATTTAGGCTTTCTATTTAGAAAGCAGGAAAGG
The DNA here is from genome assembly GCA_034695365.1 of Enchytraeus norvegicus. Taxonomy (NCBI): domain Eukaryota; kingdom Metazoa; phylum Annelida; class Clitellata; order Enchytraeida; family Enchytraeidae; genus Enchytraeus; species Enchytraeus norvegicus. The sequence goes on from JAQFZF010003255.1 coordinate 9,290, forward strand.
CTCGAATCGTTGAGATTTAACACATTTGGATGATCGACGGTATGCTCATTAGCTTGCACGTTATTGAAAACTTTATGTGGTATAAATTTTAAATCTTCGATCTGCCTATAACGTAGGCTTAGATCATCGATTATGTGTTGTTAATCTTTTTCAAAGATAAAACAAAGCTTAAATATTACAGCGCAAGAAGTACGCTTTGACCTGATAAATTTCATATCTAATTTAAATACCTGGCCTATCTCTGAGAAGTTTTTTATTTAAATGAAAGATTAAATTTATAGCATAATTAAACATGTCGGTTCTTCTATTTTCGATTGCATATCTAGATGCTATAGTCGGCCAGTGGAAATGAAGTCAGATAACTGGATCATTCATTCCGTGCCCCATTCTTCTTTCAATTACGATATTGACGACTTTGACTTCCGGCGATGGATAGATTGTGACGTCACATGATAGCTGGACACTCCTACACGTATTTCTCAAAAATCAGCGAGACGCACGTTCTTGTATGTGACAGGACATTCGTTACAATCGGTATCTAGGGTAACAATACAATACAATGAGGATTTAGCGTCTGGTTCCTCACCCGAAGGCGATATCAGGGACATCAACTATTAGTTACCGGATATTCGTTACAGTATATTCGTTACAATCGGTATTTAGGGCTACAGAATATTCGTTATAATCATCGGTATCTAAGACTACAGAATATTCGCTATAGCATATACAGGGTGAGTAAAAAAAAACCTAGCGAAATTTCAATAACTTCGTCAAAACTAAAGATATTTTAAAAATATTTTACAGACTTCTAGAGGAGGAATTTTGACATCTACCCTCCAAATTTGGTCGAAAAATATGTAGAAATGAAAAAATTACAGAGTCTCTACGAAAAAATCGGAAAAAACAAATTAACAGAGCTTATTCTAATAGCGGTGGCACATGAATGGATCGAGCAGCATGGTCCGGAGTTCGTCAAGAAGGATGAGTGTCCACCAAACTCAAGAGACTTCAAACCTCTCGACTACCATGTCTGGGGAATAATAGATGAGCGATACAAAGTGTTCATTTCTGGAAAGCTAGGAGCACTCCATCCGGAATGGAAAGCCCCCCAAAAAAAAATTTAAAAAAAAATTGTGCCACCTGACGAAATAATATGTCAAACATGTGCAGTAGTCCCGTCTAAAGCAAAATACGAAAAAAAATCATTTTAATCCAACCAACAAGGCTGAAATCAAGACTGTGCTGGTAGGGGCAATCTGGGAAGACTTGCCACAAGAGGTCATCAACCTGGCTGTACTGGCATTCGGGAAAAGGTTACAAGCGTGCATTCGAACAAATGGCAGTCACTTTGGACACCTACTCAAACAGAATCGGCACCAACAACAAACGGCCCTCCTCAAAGCCACAATTAATAATAAAAAGTATGAATGCCTGTGGAATAAACTTTGTTAATTTTTTTTCTCCGATTTTTTCGTAGAAACTCTGTAACTTTTTCATTTCAAAATGTTTGTTGACCAAATTTAGAGGATGGATGTCAAAAATCCTCCTCTAGTAGTCTGCAAAATATTTATTTTAATCTATAGTTTTGACGAAGTTATTGAGATTTCTCTAGGGTTTTTTATTTTACTCACCCTGTACATTACAATTGTTATCTAGGCCTTCAGAATATTCGTTGCAATTACTGGTATCTAGGCCTCCTTCGACGATTTGCAGTTGTCGTCAGATGGTCAGTGTGTCGTTACAAAGAGGCGCGGATTAATGGGGGCCGCCCCCCTCCTCGACCTGGGGGGTGGCGTGGAGTGCCATACCCCCACCCATATGAAAATTTTATTATAACAGGTACAAAAATTGTGACCCAATAACATACTTAGTTTTGACGTTTCCCCCCCCCCCCGCCTCTTATCGATCGTCGATCGACCTAGATTTAGATTTAACCTGGCCCCTCGATAAAAATGAGTGTTTAAAAACAATTAATCCCCCTGGGCCGCCCCTCCCCCTCAAAAATTCCTAAATCCCTCATTTCCAGCAAAGGCTTAACTCTAATCTTCGATTTAGAAAATGCGAATATGAAAGTTTAGGGAAATTATCTTACATCGGATTTACCAATTCTGTTCTCCTGTGTGGACCATATGTGACGTCCCTGTTGTCGTCGTCAGACGGTGACCCGGGTGCTAAACATTTATTGTATACTAGTGAAAAGGCCTTTGATAAAAGGCTTTATTAATCACATTTCACAAATGTGATTTT
>JAQFZF010003256.1:0-11536 GCA_034695365.1 Enchytraeus norvegicus
TCCCCTCTCGATTAGCCTCGATTTAACCTGGTCCCCTCGAAAAAAATATTTGTTTAATATACAATTGACTCCTCCCAAAAAAACCTACATCCGCCAGCAGTTGCTTTAAGCTATAATCTTGTGTCCGGTACTAATAAGATATGAATTTATTATTTATCTGAACTGGTTGGTGCAGCAGTTTGAACAGTTTTAGAAATTAGGCCTAATTGCAGAAGATTAGCCGATATTCACAAAACAGCAACAGCACAGCACAATAATTATTATACAACAGCTGCGCAGATTTATGCCGCAGCTGCTCATATTAGTAGGTATACGAATTGCGCGACAGTTGCATACTTTATAGAAAGCTCTGCCGAATTATTCAATGGCGATCAACTGAAATATTATTTGTACCGATTTGTGCAGCATCTGAAATTTACTATAAAGCAGCAGTTACCCTTTGGTTACTGAGCACTAGGTGACAGCGCATGCAATCAAGGAAGCAGCGCTCAGTGTAAGACAAGACCTTCAAGAAGAATTATTTATGGCCTGGGCTTACTGTAGACGTGAGATCGTTCTTTGTACAAAATGAATTCGGCTCAACCTAAAGTCTCGCGCCTAATAACCAATATTGTAGAAAATGACTCGTTGGCCACTGTTGTATATTATTATAAATAAGCCTTCAATGTTATGTTGTTCTGTTGATAAGCTTCGTATTTGAACGTATCCTACAGGATAGGGTTCATAATAATTATTATGATGTAAGATAGGCTAGTGTAACATAATCAATTGTTAGTAGCCTAGGCAGTATCTGTCTCATGTTACTATAACGGTATAAGCCTACTAAGATATAGGCATATATTTGATCCTGACATTTAATCTCAATGGAGTCTTTTAAAAATAGTTCATGACAGCGAGTCACTATTTCGTAAGATATGACCTTATTGAAGAGCTACATTTACCACTTAAATCTGATAAAACCATATAATAATAAGAGAGATTTTATATAAAGATTTCATATAAATTAACATGCCATGCCAAAGTACGAGGGGCGTTCAAAAAGTCTTATCATAGCTTATAATTTTATGCTTATAAAATTATAATAGCTTATAATGATCATTGCTTAATAATTTTAAAACAACTTGTCAGAAATAGGTCAAATTTTGCAACAGCATTACACAACATTTTGCCGATGAATATGAAAAATCTTACATTTATAGCATTTATTTTTCTATATAGTCACCACTGCACGCTACGCCATTCTCCCATCGGTTACGCCAGATGGCCAGAACATGGGTTGTGTATAGTGTCATTTCTGTCACCCTTAAAGTCGGTCAGCCATCGCCTATCACTCATACAACTAGGTGCAGATTCTCCATAAACGTTTTCTAATCAATCACTGATTTCCCTTGCAGCTATACCCTCTTTCATAAGAAATTCAATTACAGCTGTTTGCTAAATAGGGCCAAAGGGCGTCTATATGGGGGGTCATCGTGAGTATTGATAAGTGCTGCCACCTAGCGAATAAAAAATTTATATTTACCAAGGATGTCAGTCTGATTCTAGTTAATGCTGCTGGAAAATTTGAATAAATTCTGACGAGTATTTTAACAATTATTAAGCGATGATCAAAACTTTCTGAAGCCCCTCGGACATTATATATATATATATATATGCCATTATATTATATATCGATATTGTTCAAAATGATATTACAGATGAATATATTTCGCGTAATTTATTGAGTGGGCTTATGAATACAGCTATACCTATACTTAGTATGGTAACACTATTGCATAATATGAAAACAAGTTATACGAATAGATGTAGACATCTATTGAATTTAAATCATGAAAAAATGTATAGAGCCATGTAGGATAACGTAATGAACTGCTGTGAATGTTAATGATAGCATAATCTCAACAAGATGATGCACCAAGCGGCGGATCTAGAAATTTGTGCCGGGTGGGGTGGGTGGGAAATAATGTTGTAGGAGAGTGAAAACAATTGTTTGCTCGGTCACACAATTGTTTCTAGAGTAATACCTGACAATATATTTGTTTTGTAAGTGTAATCGAGGAGAACAATAGAGCAAATGTGTATTTTAATTTCCAAAATATGCATAATTTTCATCAGAACAAGCCATGGTCCCGCCCATCCTCCCTAGATCCACACCTGATAATTATACACCTATCCTTTAAGTTAATGCAGCACAGTGTAAAAGCGGTTATTGCTGAGAGCAGTATAGTATTTGGGCAATATATAATTAGACATTACAATAATAATTAGTGTGTGTGTGACTTTATCATACCGTACATCACTTGCTCATAGTCCATAGTAGAGGTATAATTCATATAATAGGCCATCTAATATGCGTTATAATGATAAAATAATCCTGAGGATTGTTAAAGGAGAGAGGCGAGGGGTTGGATGGATTTAACGAGCACACCTGGTCTATTATCGAGCGGTGCATGTAATGTACGGGTAACCATTGATCAGCTGGTCATTGTTATAACTCATCTCTCCTACATCCCCTCATAACTAATTCCGGTATTGATTTGCCAATATAAACTGCTCTATGTGATTTATGGCCAGCTTAAATAAGTCACGGACCAGCAACAGATTGCACGAGTGTTTGGTTCTTGTTTGTTCCCTGCTAATTTACTCTTCTCCTCTATTTCTTCTCTTTCTTACTATTTGTCATTTCTTCTCACTTACATAGCCCATGGTTTCTTGGTTTCTCATACAATTCAGACCAACTAGTAGTTGGGATAACTGTAGGCTATAGGGCCTATTATTCGTTTATTATACTATCTCTCGGCACCATCTAACTGACTGACTATTACTTATATACGAGTTTTACTTAGTATGACTATTGTTTCGCGTTTATACAACTGTAGTCTGTCACTGACTGAATGGCTGTATTTTATTTGTGTAGTTCAATAGGGTTTAATCATTATTATTTAACGACAAGAATTGACCAACAGTACTAAAATGATTATGTAGGGCGGAAATATTTTTTATTACAGACGTGTTACATGTAAATCTATTGGTGTCCGTATGCCTATAATAATAATTATTATAGATGCATGAATGAGTGCACTGTATATTGTTAGTAGTGCCTGTTCTAGGGGGGGGGGGCTAGGGGGCTTAGTCCCCCACACCGGTCAGTTAGCCCCCCCCCAGATTATTGAGGGGCTGTAGAGGGCTAAAAATTGCTGCATGTTGGGATAACTAATATATTGATAAGTTGGACTTTATAGTGATAACTTTTTCACACACCTTTTCTCGCTACACATCAAGAACGCATAAATGTCTTCGTAAGACTGAACTTTCTTTGCTAAACCGTACAATTTTCTTCCATAAAGCCAACGATTTGTCGAAATAAAGGCATTTTTTCGAGCATTAAGCTAATATTTGTTTACTGAACAGCAAAAAGTTGATACGGATTTTTTTTTTCTTATTTTTTAAATTTCTGTTGGGGGTGCCCTAGTAATCGATCGTCTTAAAACGCGCTACCCGGGTGACCGACCGCGCTTTACGCGCTACCCCGGCGGTGATCGACCCCGAGCCGGGTCTCATCCCTAAATTACCCCCACCAGAGAAATTTTGTTCTAGAACCGGCACTGCATGTAAGGTGAATGCTTTATATATGTATAGCGTATATGTAAGGTGAACGCATTGTGTATGTATATTGTGTAGTATATATGTAAGGTGAATGCATTGCATATGTACATTATATAGCGTATATGAAAGGCGAATGCATTGTATATGTATACTATGTCTAACGTATATGTTAGGTGAATTCATTGTATATGTATAGTGTGTAGTGTATATGTAGGGTGAATGCATGCGACTGTTTCAGAGACGATGTGGAACCCAGCCCTAGACGTGGAGAGCTCCAGTCACAGCTGTGTGGAACGAGCCAAATCGGAGGAGAGATCACAAAGATCTGCTGCCTGCACGTTGACAGAAACCCCTACAGATAACAAGAATGAAGATATCGAGAACACACTTACTACAATTGATCGTCCCGTTTATTTTGAACCAGAAAACATCCAAAGCGCTGAGGGTTCACTCCCAGATGAAGCGCTTGATGATGAGGCGGTAACAAATGAATTAAAGACTAAATCAGAAACTGCGGAGGTGAGAGAAACTTACGAAAACCCATCAGATGGCGTGGAGATGAAATCATCAGATGATTCAGCCTACATTGAAGAAAACCAAAGACTTATGTCAAATGTGTCTCCTGGCAGTCCTTCAAATGATCGGATATCTTCTCCTGCTAAAACGTCTCAGTTACAAAATGGCTTCAACTGTTTTAGACCTTGTAAACTGGAAGCATCACCTCCTGCTGTAGAACAAATGGGGTATGGTCATCTGAGTTTAGCATCATTGGTGGCGCGAAATATCAATAAAGCTTTCCCATACCAAAGGGAAGTAAAAGCGGAACAAGGCCTTTCAGAGGAGATACCTTCGAGGAAAAGAAAGATGGCATGGGATCTTATTCAGGTAAATTTATACGACATCCTTTCATACAAAATAGTTATTTATATACCGTATAGGCCTATATTTCGATAAACTAATTGTTAACAAAACCCACTATCGCCTCGTGGGTCGGTTAATTAGAAACTTAACTTAACTTAACTTAACTTAACTTAACTTAACTTAGCTTATTATACTGGTTTAGAAAGTTATTTCTAACTTGTAATCACCAGTCTCGTCCTAAAAGCAGTAAGTATATTGTAGGTGACTGCTACAGAAGATTGTGTAGGAGAACACGGGTCTGGCGTATGATCCTTTGGATCGAAAGTTGGACAGGCGGTCTAACCGCTAGATCAATGACAATTGTCACCTGCGTGCTGATGCGCTTTGAAACGGGATCAGCTGCGAAACCTAGTGGGCAATTCTGACCTATACCGTTGCCTATATGCCTTAATGCAAAATTACTCCTACTTATTATTTGAAGATAGTCTCTCTATTGTCGATGTACAACCTGCTCAAATGTTTCTGCTATCGTTTCATATAATTAGTTCAATCAATCAACAATAACAATTATATAGAGCACTCTTAACTAAATCTCAGAAGCTATTTGAAGTGTTAAGGGTGGAGTAGCCTATCCTGCCATATGCCGCAACTGATTTGGCAAGACCTTTGCAAATTTAAGCGTCCAAGGGGTCAAGTACACAGAAATCATGGCGCAGACCACACTGCCATTACTGAGGCATCTGCTTTAGTCACCCCTTACGACATGTGCAATTTTAGTTCTATGTGCATACCATGTGCACGTGTGATTATGAATCTATGATACAGCATGTCAAAGATGTGCCATACCGGAGACGACACCCGGACACCAATCCGCCTATAGTGGTGGAGGAAATAGAGGGCTTAGCTGATCACATTGGAGTGATCGGAAACACAGAAGACATTAGCGCCTCGGAGACTCTAGACTTTAAGATGTCGGCTCATCAGATGTCACCTCTGTGTGAGAGCAGAACAGAGAGCACGACACCTGTCGATGATGACGATGATAATGATGACGACGATGAAGAATTCAAACAGTCAACAAACAACGCGGACCCTGAGAGGCTCAAGGCTTTTAATGTATGTATCAAGATGCAAGTAAAGTGTGGCTGCTTAACTTATGAATTAGTTTAGATTGTAGGCTATCAAGCGCCTTAATATGAATGCATTGTAAATGTGTAACGAAGTTATCATAAGAGAATGCTTAGTAATGAAATAAAGAGATCTTTAATCTTTCATGTTCCTATAGATTATGCATCTGTCATTTGCCTCTTATTTTCTTCTCGAGCATTCGACAAGCGGAAAAGTTGAAATTGTAAAATTTTCATTTGCAAATTATACGATTATAGTCAAAATATACTCAAGAAAACTTATATCAATGTTTGCTTGCAATATTACGTGTGTTCATGACATCATCCCTGGAAGAAGAAACGAACGTTGAGCCTTTATTATTATTATTATTAAAATCCAGCTGTTCGTGCGGTTGTTCATCGACGAGAATCTCGATCGCACGGTGCCGATATCGAAACAGCCGAAGGAGAAGATTCAGGCCATCCTCGACGCCTGCGATCGACAGTTCGGAGAGTTCCACGACCGAGCCAGGAAGAGAGTGAGAACCTACCTCAAATCCTGTCGTCGCTTGAAGAGGGTTAAAGACGGATTAACTGATCAGGTTTGTCAAGGATTATAAATTGGTTTTAATCCACATACCCTTTTCAATATTAGTCGCTTGCTTTGATTTATATTTTTGTTTTCCCCTTTATTTCCACTATCCACACATGTCAGACAAACGTATTTACTTTGTATCCTTGCATAGTTTCTGTTTCTGTTCTGGAATTTTTTGTAGTCTTCCTTCCCACTGGTTAATCGTACCTTTACCGTTAAGGGCGTAACAGTAAGCTCAGAAACGCGACTAACCAGTGCCAGGGACATTATATAATTCTTGTAGTTTTATCTGGGTTTGGACCCGTGACTCTTCAATCACCTTACGCTTGAGCGCACCACTCTAACCACTAGAGTACCGCCACTGGCGGTACTCTAGTGGTTAGGGGTTACACAGTATTAGACACTGTGGGCCATAAATAATGACACTATTTTATTGTTTATAACTTAGCCAATATAGTTAGTCAGTAAACTTTTAAATTGCACAATATATTAGAATCTAACACGAAAATGTTTCTCTTATTAAAATCTTAGCATTTGGAGCAGGGGTTAATAAAATATTGTGGTTTGAATATGACCTAATTTTTTACCCTTACAAGGATAGAACAATGCGCGAAGCATTTTTTGTGCTTGTCGTGAAACAAATAAATCAATTCAAATAGTAGACGTAATGGACTAACATGGTAAATATGGTACTAATTGTAGGACGATTGAGCTTTGATGATAGATGGCAACGATAACTTTGTAAAAAGCTACTCTAATGCCTATTTCTTGGGCCAGGTATGATTGCTAATTCAAATTTTATCACCATAGCAACTTATCAACTTAATAACTATGCTAGTATTTATTGCTATGACAATAGAAGGTGTAGTAATATGTGACGCATTGTGACATTGTAGTTATCGTCGAGACCCACTCCGCCACATCTGACGTCAGCCGTTGCAGAGTCGATACTCGCTCAGGCCTGCGAGAACGAGACCAACAACGCTAAGAGAATTCGTCTAGGATTGGAACCAATATATGTATGACCATAGTTTCAAGTTATAATCTAAATGCTTATTAGAGAGATGCTATTTAGGCTCAGATTAGATCATGGAGGTTCAAATTTATTCCATTCTTCATAATCTGTCCTTAATAATTGACTCGGTGCTTACAGTATATAAAGTCAAGAGTCCTTGTACTTTTGTATTCTATTAATAAGAGATCTAGCTCATGTGTTTATGGATATATAATTCTTTTTCCATTTTCCAATAAGTTTGACAAAAAATGAGCAAAATTAAATAATTGTTTTATATTTAAATTTGATAAAAATAAATATAAAGAGTTTGTAGATTGCATTTCAGCTGTCATTTATCAGGGATTAAACATAAATACAGAATAGTGCTATAAAAACTGATTTCACTTAGTTTCTTATTTAAATCTTGGCCTACTGATTAAAGCACCTATATTCAAATGGCTTGTCTATACATAGGCTAGCGTGCATGCGATGTTAATTTTTTACACGATTCAACTAGGATTTAGGATTAAGTTTAGTTTAATTGAATTTTGTTATTTTACATTATTGATTCATTCGATGGCTAAATTTATCAACGACATCATCCAACTATTATGTATTTTATGCTTAGAATTCCACCACGAGTATCTCTACAGTGAATGTTGCGACCACGCCGCCCAGTACTCTCAGTACTCAGTACCAACTGAACGGGTCCAGTGTCTCACCGGTCCTCTCTAAAGCCTTCAGCAGGAAGGAAGCGCCTCCAAGGCATCAACTCTCTTCGGAATATTCTGACTCAAACTCCAAGACACTGGAACAAATTCTCGATTTAGGCAGAGGCCTCAATGCTAACGGGAGAAATGATATCTCTGCATCTCAAAGATTTTACGATCATAAGACAACGAAAACTTCAGCAAGTGCCAGGCACTCTATTCTTTCTATGATGGAGGGAGATTATTCTGAATCTATGAATTCCAGGATGTTCCATGAGAATGGTCTCGGCAGCGCTAAAAGATTTCACAGTGGCTCATCAATGAAACATAGCAGTGTATATGCCATTGACACTCGAGACGATTACAAGAATCTAATTAGTCAAAATGGTTTGAGATATTGGATATTTTATCTTTTTGTTCATATTTTATGCAATGCTAATTTACGACTAATTTGGGTCAGTGATGCTATTATTTTAATATTTTTATACCGCATGTTGTGGGTGTCTAATGTGTTTAAGCTATGATAGCTATTTAGGTGATAAACGACAACTCTAGTAAAATAATTGCCTCAATATGTAGGCATACTCATTAACAGATAATCGTACATAATAATACCTGCAAAAATTAGCACTTAACACCACAAGGAATTTACTTTTATGTACTTTATAATTGCACTTTCTGAAATGAAATATATAATAATAATTAATGAATTTTTTCATATTTTGTACCACAGGACCGACAGATTTAAGCACTAAGAAGTCGGGTAATTATGACCACAAGTCAGATGACCCGTTGACGAGATATCGCCTGACACCTAGTGAGGTGCTGACAGTCAAGCAGCTGATCATCAGCTACAGAGAGTCCGCCTCGTTCCTCCATAGATCAGCAGAGGAGCTGCAGCTACTCCTGCTCAATCAATTCTAATGCATCATTCCTACATAGATCAGCAAAGGAGCTGCAGCTACTCCTACTCAATCAACTCTAATGCCTCATTCCTCCATAGATCAGCAGAGGAGCTGCAGCTACTCCTACTCAATCAACTCTAATGCCTCGTTCCTACATAGATCAGCAGAGGAGCCACAGCTACTCCTGCTCAATCAACTCTAATGCCTCATTCCACGTAAATGTACCTTAAACCCTAAAATTGGCCTTAACATCACATAAATTGTCAGTCCTGTGTCTACAGATCTTCGAGTCTGTATACAGGCAGGCCTATCCATGCTCACAACTCCTTTCTCTTTTACTTTCTTTTCAATTATCTTTAATTTCTCTTTATCTCTGTTTTTTATCATTCATCACTGCTGTAATATTAATAAGTTTTACTCGTGTATACTTCATTTATTAACTCCTGCATCTAAATAGAAGTTCTTGATTGCAACTATTACTTATTCAAATATTAGTTATATTCTCTATAGTGGCGAGAATTGACGACATTTAATGCCTTCCCGAGATTTGGATCTCTAGTACCGCAAACATGCTCAATCAGAATTAAGTTTTGTGATGTTGAATCTGGTAGGCGCTCATTTTATGTGGATGTATAATTGTATTTATATACAACATGTAGGCCTATATCTCTCTCAGTGTACAGCCTAATGTCACGTCCATGGTAGACACCTTTCCATCTTTTTGTATCTTCTGTTCTTTTCTTATCCACATAATTATGGTCCTGCTATTAATTCATCTAACATTTCTAATCTTGGCCTTCCTTTGTTTCTCTTTCATTCATCCATCCCTCTAATGGGTGGATGTATACTTTTGTATAGGCTATCCCATTAATTTTCTGATTGCACAGCACCGTACGTGAACAAATCTTTACTGCTTTCTTTTTCTTTTCAGCTGCTTTTCTTTATGTTACGCTGTGCACAAATCTAGGCAGAGTATAATTGTATACACACTTTTGAATGGTAAGCCTTGGTATATATTTTTTTGGCTAAAACGAAATATAATTATTGTAGTTTTAGGAATTTGTAAATATCAAGGAATACATCATTCCGCATTGAGGAGTAATTATGTAACGTTAAACTATACTTTGTAGACAATGTAACATTTCTGTTGTTGCGGGTCAGTTGGTGTTGTCGCTTTTATTGTGTTTATTGCTCATGTTATGTGACTATTGTGTAAAGTGCGGATGGTATTTTGTTGTATTGTGGTTCTGCGTTTTACATGTATTTACAGATAAAGTAATTCAGTTTTGGGTATTGGGTCTGAGACACTCGGCAATCGATTAATTGATAACTGCATCTGTTTGTAAAGATACAAAGATATTGAAAGAAAAGATAAAGATACAAAGATATTGTACCGTAGATATTGAAAGGTGGAACTCGAAATCATCTCAGCGCTCTAATCTTTATTTTGCTGAAGGCATCACTGAAGGAATGGAAGAGGTTTTTAGATATTTTACTGGGATTAACTTATTTTGTTTACTAAGTATGTGCTTATTAACGAACGAGATAGTAAAGACTGTATTGAAATGTGTGCCTTGGCTCCGCTATCCGTCGAGGAACTAGTTTTGACCAATATAGGCATATAGATATAATCGGAATCGACATTTGAGTACATTGCAATAAAATTAATTTTTGTGTACACAACATTCTATTTTAATTGACAAATCGACCGCAGATTTTCATATAAGATTCTCTTAACTACCTAAAAGCTTTACCAGGGTACCAGAGGGCTTCTCATTTGTAATAATGTAAACATTTTTTATGTCTTCTTTCCGGTTAAGAAAGGATGTTACATCAATATAGTGATAAACATGCACAATGTGCAATGTTCATGTTGTAGGCATTTACATTGAATTCACATTTAAACGAACTTCCTGACAGCGTGCATCTAAATATCATAGCAAATTTATAGATTTAAATTTATAAAAGTTATTGCTAACGACAGAACTGTTTATTACCATATTGCATAATATTAAATCAACATTTACGATCCTAAATATCGTGATTTGGCTTATTTTGCATCGTAGTCGGTAAGCCATTTGATACACTTTTAGTATTTGTTCAACGTTTAGTAGGCCTAGGTCTATTTGTTGAATATTACTTGGTATTTAAATAAAATTATTATCTATTTCTAACAAAATAAAATTTGTCATCACTCTTTTCTTGTACTAAAAAACATATAATGTATCAACGGGTATCGTTAGCATTTTAAAATATTCAGTAAATGAAACAAGAGAAAATCAGTCAATCCATAAATTAATTTATAAATAAACCAATCAGCTATTGTCTAATAGAGCGCCGCACTATTCAGCATGACGCAGTGGTGTCTGATGAACAAAGCTCAAGGTTCAAGGCGCCTACATCACAGTTTAAACTTCTGTGGGACTATATAAAGTTCGCTATACTTAATAACGATGAGTTGGCCATTTATTCAACCAGCTTTCTACCATAAGCATTCGCTGTTGTAGGCCTATCTGCACTAGTCGCCTTTAACGAACATATGCATTGGACAGCGTATTCAAATCACAATTTTCCAGAAATCACTCGGATATAATCTATCGTAAATAACTAAATAAACAAAAATTATAAATAAACCAATATATCAATGCGCTTCATGGTCATGGTGTCCATGATGCTCGTGCTCTGTGAACAGACCAGTCAGAGCTATGCACGAGAATCCGATGACAACGGCTAATACTTTAGAGCAGCATTGGTTGCTC
>JAQFZF010003257.1:0-11536 GCA_034695365.1 Enchytraeus norvegicus
CCCGCTTGGGATGTCCCTGACATCGCCTTCGGGTGAGGAACCGGACGTTAAATCCTCATTGATTGATTGATTGATTTTAGACTATTGAATTTCTGTTTTTTGTTTTTGCCATCCCCAAATCCACGATCATAACAATAACCTAGCTCGAGAAATAAAAATACTGCCCACTGCAATGTGTGCATTCTCCGTGGTATCTAGGTCATAGGTCAGGTTGATTAATTCACTTGTCTTAGCATATAAATACATGGGAACAGCCACATTTGCTATTATTTTGATCATATGCATTGATTTCGTAGGTTTATATTTAATTACATTTATTGGTGCAGGTGTTTTAACTGTTCCATATATGACTCAGGGATTAAAATCTGTGTGAAACTCCTGAAGAAAATTATTTTATGATTAAAACTGTTTGTTTATCATTGAATAGCTCTGTAACCATCAACCAAGGCGTGCATAGCAACAGACCACGGACCTACTAGAATTTTATTATCTGAATGGATCTATTAAATACATTTACAACAAACTTTCCTTATTCTTAATTTGTTTGCAATCCTCACTAATGCAGAAACAACAAACAAAAGTTATATTATGTATTTAATGTTATAAAAATGCACATTACAATGGTGTGTATTTTCAAATTCATGAACATAATTCTATCATAAGTTCAAGGTGCTAATCTACACTGTGTCCGAAAAATTGACCCTCTAGCGACCTCAATAACTTTGTCAAATCTCAAGTTTTTCAGAATATTGTTAGGATATGTACAGTAGGTAATTGTCCATCTAACATTGAAATGTGCTTGAAAAATGTCTGTAGGCGTAACCAGAGAAGTTGCAGAGTTTCTATGAAAATTCATAAAATGCAACTTAACTAAGTTTATACAAATAGCGGTGGCACAATTATCAGCATAATAGTGTTGATAGTGCCGATAGGGCAACATAAATATAATAGATCTAGCAGCATAGTCCGGAGTCAGTAAGACGAGTGGTCATCAAACTCAGCTGACCTCAAGTCTCTCGACTACCACGTATGGGGGAGGGGGGGGGGCGCTACGCTTGAGCGGTACAAAGGGTTCACTCCAAAACCAACCAACAAGGCTGAACTGAAGACTGTGCTGGAGGAAATCTGGGGAGACTTGCCACAGATGCCGTCTGTGCTAGCATAAGGAAGTGGTTGCAGGCGTGCATTAGAACAGATGGAGGTCACTTTGAACTCATACACAATCGGCAGCATCGACAAAAGGCGATCTTCAGGGACAAAATTCAATGAAAAAGAAATGAATGTCTTTTTCAAAGCTTTGTTTAATTTGTTTTGTTCCTTTTTTTCATAGAAACTCTGTGACAATTAAAAAATAAATATTTTTCTACTAAATTTATCATGTAGAATTGTAGATGTCAAAGTATGTCCTCGAAGAAGCCTGCAAATCATAGTTGTGAAATATAGCAAAGTAAAATAAAATACAGTAAAATACATGTATTTTTCACAAATTATAAAATATATAAAATACATATTTCACAACTATGCTGCAAATATTGTGCAAAATTCCTGAGTTTTGACGAAGTTTTTGAGATTTCGCTAGAGGGTCGCTTTTTCCGGACAGAGTGTAGTAATTATTTAAATGAATTTTGATAACAATTTACAAAGCTAGCCTGTTGATTGTTGAGAGTATTGCAGTAGCGAGCTATCACTGGAGATCTGGGTTCTAACCCGTCACGAACCAACAGGAAATCTGGGTTATCTGTACAACTGTGTGTACAATATACAAGTGCAAAAATTACAATAAGATACAACCAAAATATTATGAGTTTAACGTCCGTTTCAGCATCTGGCGACGATATGAGGGAAGAAAGGTTCGGGGGAAAACAGAAATTGAGACAGATAGGCCTATTGCTTCTGAAGCAAGATGAATAAATAAACATGACAAATAAATAAATAATAAATAGATTAATAGATTGTGTATTAAATGGTCTGTCGCGTCGGTCATCGATTTGCAGCCTTCAGCAAGCTTCTTTACTCTCCATTGCTAGGAGCTGGATTGAGGTGTCAATAGTGACCCACCGGTCGCATTTTCCTGTTATTTTTAAATCTTAAACACCGGTCAATCGAAGTCCTTTTTTTTATTAATAGGCCTATAGCTATTTTTGATAAGCATTTCTTTCTATACCATCTAGCCGATTCTAGCGATTCGTAGGAGGTAGGCTACTTAATACTTATACTATTTTCACCGATATATCGTCTATTGTCTACGTCCCGGGTTGCCTTCAGCAAGCTGCTTTACTCTCCACTGCTAGTAGGAACTGTTACAGGACTGAGCTGTGAACAGTAACCGGTGCATTTAATCCAACAATTATTATTGTTATGTTTTAAAGCCCCGGGTTGTAAACAACCCTGGGCTAAACAAAGGATAAATTGGTGCTTACACCGGCTCTGTATCGCCTTGTGGTGACGAACTGACATCGCCTTCTGGTGAGGAACCGGACGTTAAATCCTCATTGTATTGTATTACATGGTAATCTATTATTATTATTGTACTACTTTATTGTATTGTACTGTATTGTATCTTCATTGTACTGTAGTGTAGCCTGCTGCATTGTATTGTATTATACTGTATTGAAGGCATATTGTAATTATATTATTGACGTCCCTGACATCGCCTTCAGGTGAGGAACCGGACGTTAAATCCTCATTGTATTGTATTGTATTATATTATATTGTATTGTATTGACTTGCATTACGGTATCTTTCTAGTGCACTTCTGTCACTGCAGAAAGGCATATCCAGGACACAAATTCATTTTCAACCTTCACTATTTAGCTTAGAAGAGCACACCACCGAACAAATTTATCCCTACAAAAGGCTACGTCTTTATCACAACTAAATGATTCAGCAATTCAAGGAAACGAGGGATTCTGATGTGGTTTTCGATTGCTCTCTCAAGTGACTGTGCTAGACGGCTTCTACGAAACATATGCAGATACCTGTTGGTCAATTCTCAAGCTTCCAGAATTTAAAACTGGCAACTTTCCCGGATCCAAAATTGAAATTGCAATTGTAATAGCACAGTATTATTTTGCATTGTATTGAATTTCATCATAATTGTATTTTCTTTTATTGCATTAACGTTAAAGTTTTTGTCAAACTCAGACTAGAGCGTTAGACACGGGAGCTAATCTCAAACTAAGCAATACAGCACACAGGTGACCACGGTCTTTAAGTAACGGTGAAATCACCATGCTTCACATATTCGATAGAATCGTACGTTAGACATGAATTGCGTTAGACCTGTATCTCATTAGACCTGTCTTGTATTGTATTATATCGTATTTTATTGTATTGTATTGTATCGTATTGCATTATATTTTATTGCATTGCATTATATTGTATTTATTACCTTCCATCCAGATACTCCAGCTGAATATTTCGAAAGACAATTCTCACTTTTTCTCCCTCCAGCCCGTGGAAGATATACCGACAGTTGGAGTCTGGTGGATAGAACTGCGGATATCTGGGTGAAAAGAACCGTCCTTCGTTCCTGTCACTGCCATGATCTGGTAGAAAGTCCCAGGAAGTGGTAGCATTGGTACTCCTCTTTATCCTGGACTTTCTTATCACAGAAGTGCTGATCTTATTTAGATTCTGCCTTGGATTCGATATTGTAGGCCGTCTATTATTGATGCCATCTAGAGTTTCACTGCCTGAATCCTTGTATGCGGTGATCATAGTTCGATTAAGGCTAATATTTGAATAAAGTTTAATGGCATCCCTACTGGATGAACCGGTTATGTTACTATTACAGCTAGCACCTGTACTAGTATGTTTGTTGTTGGTGCTGTTATAATGATGAGAAGAATACTCAGTCCTTTTATTAGTATCACTATTATTATGCCCTGAATTTATTGTCCTATTATTAATAAAATTAGCATAGTCGATAATATTAATTACTTCCCCTGCAGACTTTTTAGCATCTCCAGATTTGGTATCCTTAAATCTGTTATTTTCAACTCTTTTTCCACCACCCGGGTCTATGCTAAAATATACTACCGTTAAATTTTCATCAGAACCTATTCTGAGGCTATAATTCGAATTCTCTCGGCTACTATTATCTCCTAAAATTACCGTACTTTTATTCAAGTTTTTAGTTAATAAACTAGCATCAATCGTAGACATTGTCCTGTAAGGAGTACTAGGTAGTACCTGACTAGTATTGTGCTCTCTAGTCGTATCTGTTAAGTTATTAGTCAGTACCTGAAATAGTCTACTAGTTTGTATTTGGAATAGTCTGGTATTATTATTCTGTCTAGTAAAGACTTTATTTCGACTGCCGCTAACACGAGTGTTCCTCTTGCTAATCCTACTGCTTGTTCTCTTTCTACTTCTATCGCAGCCATTATTATTATTATTACTTCTACTTTTGCTGGAATTGCCGCTAATTCTGACGTTCCTGCTGCTATTCGTATTCCTGTTTCTGCCATTGTTAGTGTCACTTATGTTGTTACTGTTACTGCTCTTTCTTTTACTCCTCCTACTCCTGCCACTGTGATCACTGCCACTGTGATCACTGCCCTTGTAATTACTGCCCCTGTGATCCCTGCCACTGTGATCACTGCCACTGTGATCACTTCCGCTATCCCAAATGTCAGTGTTGCCACTTCTTCCAGTGCTGTCAGTGTTGCCAGGTCTGCTGTAAAAGTCGTATACGCAATCCTCAGTAAGTCTGCTAACTCCTCCCACCTGCTCAAACTGACCTGAAACACAACACGTAGCCTATACCGAATGAACCTCATCAACTAGTTTTGTTTACACTTACAGTTTCAAACGTGGACAGTGTGACAGTGTGTGTGTTGTTGAGGTTTATGGACGTTGTGTCATAACTAGATGATTAACGTCTGTGTCGCCGAAGCCTCTACTTATGACCTCGGTACACACAGGGCAGAGCGCAAGTTTTAAGCTCGCAGGACAACGAAGTGCAATGAAGTCCTGGCTCCAGTCGAACCAGTCGAATCGAAGTAACATTACCCATGGTTATCACCATTCGGGCCATATACGTACAATTAAATCAATTATTCGACCGACTATGAACAGTGACCACTGAACCAAATGTTGAATGTGGCCATTTGTGCTTGCAATACAAACTCAGTCCTAGCAGTTGTCAAAGCTAGACTGCAATAGTAGCAGTTTATGAAGTGTGGCAGTTGTCGCAATAGCTGCTCTATAACAGTCACGTCGAAAATAGCCTAGTGATTAGATTGTTAGAGTGAATCAGATGACACGTGATCGTCCCGGCTATCTGGTCACACTATTTGGTTTGACCGCAACTATTAAACGGAATACCTAATTGTCATTTAATTCACTGTTCGGTTTCTAAGAGAATACGAAGCGATTATTCAGTGCAACCCTACTGCGGTATAAATTTTTATACAGCAGTAGGGCTTTTTATATTTTTGTACGCTTGTTGTCATGAACAATTTGTTAAAATTCTTCTTTTATTTCCACACATGTCGACCGCACGCGTTTACAGGGTTTCCTTTCTTAGTTTCTGCGTGATTCCAGCATGTTAGCATTCCAAGCGTTCTTAGCATAGTAATTGATGTTTTCATGATATTACATATTCAATACGCCACCTGCTGGCTATAATTATAGCTTGCACATATTCAGGGATTCCAAGTCTTAACTTTATTCATTTTACTACGCATTATTTTACTTTACTAAGCAAAGAATTTTCATTTGATTCATTGTGGTATGTTACACGTGTTGCTTCCGAGAAATTGGAGAACCTAGAGATTCTAGACCAGCCGACACACTAGGTCTTCACGTGTCGTAAGAAGCGACTAACGCAAATACCTTAGTATGGGCAGAGTGGTCTAAATACGGCATGTCTTGAATTGACTTCTCTGTATTTAATCACTCAATTTCCAGATTCGCAGAGGTCCTGCCACATCGGTTGCGGCATATGGCCAGCAAGGCTACTCTACCCATCACTGTTCAAATTGTTTCTGCGACTTAATTAAGAGTGCGCTATATAAAGGTTGTTGATGCTTCTTCTTCTACTACTTTCAGGTGTCCTGCCGGTTCCCAGCTTTGACGGTCATGGTTTTCCAAATATCTCTGTCTCCAGCAAATCTAAACATTTCTACTTCTTCAACGTTCATCCATTCACTGTTGAGACTCTTTGTATAGAAAATTCTTTGTCTTCATTTGCTGCTCTTTCCTTCAATCTTTCCGCTTATGATTATGACATTGTTTTCTATTTCTTTATTCCTCATTACATGACCAAAAAGCTCATCTGTCTGTTCCGCACAGTATTTAATGTAATTCTTGTTGTTGCCATCCTATTTAATGTGGTATGTGCTGCACTAAAGGAATGTTATGCTTATCAGTAGCCTACCTTACTCGAACTTTATCAATCTGGTCAAGTATGTGATAGTTTTTAAAATAATTACATTACGATATATCACATGTAAATATGTAAAATCTAGCTTATTGAGTAATAAGCCTACATTTAGCAACCTAATCAAAGTGTTTTAATGATTGGCCTACCTTTGTACACACCTGTGCAGTGTACAGTTATCAAATCGAAGAGTTTCTAACGATACGATTGTACACAAATGTACACTGTACAGCGTACATGTAGCCTAACAGTAATTGCATGTGTATAGTTGTATTATAGGCCTACTATTGACTTGTACCATGAGCCTACATTTGTAGTCCTCCTGAATACTTTTGTGTGTATACTCTCTATGTCAAATCCAGTGCTCGATTCGAAAATCGTAGATTCAATTTTTTTATCCAAGATGTAGGCTAGTAAAAAGATGTATGCATTTTGAAGACGCCTGAAAATACGTAGGCCTATGTTGTTTTAATATAGCTTTATTGAATATTGATCTATATAAAATTGGAAGCAATTCGTCGGATTAATTATTATAAGCAATGGTACCTAGTTGGCGACTAGTTTGGAAGACTGTGAAGGTTCCACAAGTCTGGCGTGTGATCCAATACCTTTGGAGCGTATAGAGTGCGGATAGCAATATCACCGTCAGATTGATTATTTTGCTGCCTGTGCGCTAC
The DNA here is from genome assembly GCA_034695365.1 of Enchytraeus norvegicus. Classification (NCBI taxonomy): domain Eukaryota; kingdom Metazoa; phylum Annelida; class Clitellata; order Enchytraeida; family Enchytraeidae; genus Enchytraeus; species Enchytraeus norvegicus. Next base: position 7,066 of record JAQFZF010003257.1, read on the forward strand.
AATCGATCAGGATCGGGATCAGCACCGAGGAATTAATATGGCACACCACCTTAAGCCCTAAACCTTACGGAATACAATGAAAAATTGGTCACGGTGGCGTCCCTGATATCATCGTCCGATGATGAACCGGACAAAAAACCGTTAATTGATTGGATTTGAAAGCTTTCATTACATAGGATACTGACCCTTCTATCTGTACATTATTTTCATAAGAGCAGGAACATCTGAGGATTATATCAAATGTGAGTAGAGATATGTGACCGAAGAATTCTACGTTTTCTCCAGTCTGCGACAACTTACTCACTTTACTCTGCAGATGAATACACAATTCCGATTCTATAAATTATGATCACCAAAATATTCTATTTTCCATTATGTTTCGGTTATAGTATAGTCACCCTTTTAAAGCTAAACTTATGGAATACAGCCAGGTTTTATTTCCATTTCGCTTCCAGAAAGCGTATCAGCGAAGGGACGAACATCTGATCCCAGGCGCTATATTGATCTATTGATCTGCAGTAAAAACGCCTAACTCTTAGCCGTAGAATAAAGTATCAGTCCTTTATTTTTATTTGACAATGGTGAATGACGCAACGAAAAAAACAGCTTAGATATAGGCCTATTACAGCACGGAAATAAGAAAAACAAGTTACTCGTATCTTATTCACTTCAACTTCAACAGCTTTCTATTTACTGTCATTAACTGATCCGCATATAACAATACAATTCAATATAGGACAAAGGCCATCTGAGAAAATCTGGTATAGCAGATATATCTGACGTTATTTTCATTCCACCATCTTAAAGATTCAATCTATAGCTAAAATCGTTAGGCCTATTCTTTTTTTACTTAACGGTAGGCCTATTATAGGCCCGAACACATAATTATATAGTAAATAAATGTTACATAAATTACACATATATCTTACCAGGAATATGTCCACAGCTCGATTTTTGACAATCACGTAATTCTTCAAAATATCGAAGTGAAATGCAGGAGTTAGTAGTCGTCTATTTCTGGCCCATTTCTTACCGCCAGCCAAGAGCAGGCCATCCCCCAACCAAGGTAATCCGTAACGATATACTCCGAGACCCATTGGTTTGGGTTCTTCAATAGCAGACAAAAACAAAAGTTAATAATTTAATTGATTAATAGAGCACCGTAAAGATCTTTAATGTAATTTAATTTAACAATTTTTATAATTATTATACAATTTCAATGAATCAGATTATTGGACATAGACAAATTAAATTTATATTATTATTATTATTTTAAAGCAGTTTACATGTAATCCCACTTAAAAGTTTCCTTTCTCTCTCTCAGTCTCTCTCACTCCCCCTCTCTCTCTCTCTCTCCCTCTCTCTCACTCTCTCTCACTCTCTCTCTCTCTCTCCGTCTCTCTCACTTTCTCACTCTCTCTCTCTCTCTCCCCCTTCACTCTCTCTCTCAGTTTGAACACCTTATCATAGACTCTCACATCCAGTTCATCCCCAACCCTCGCAGTGTCGACGAGGTCTCTTACAAGCACCGAAGAGCTCCTAGAGCAAGCATAGAGCGACGAGTTGACTGCCACCGTACATCCGTTGAGGCCTTGTCAATCTTTAATTATCTACTACTAAATTAACTATCTTTAATTATTCTACTGAAATTAATTTGTAAATTTAATATTCGTTTCGAGATTATTATTAAATTTCTAAAATATTCTAATATATGTTAATATTATTATAATACGTTGATAGCACTTCACTGCAACGGGCTTTTTCTCTTTCTCTCTCTCTCTCTCTCTCTTTCTCTCTCTCACTTACGCTTTCTCGCTCTCTCTTCTCTCTCTCCTCTTCTATCTCTCCATATTTCTCCACCTCTCTCTTTCTCTTTCTTTCTCTCTCTCTGCAGCGGGCTTTTTCTCTTTCCCTTTCTTTCTCTCTCTCTCGTTCACTTTCTTTCTCACTTAGCCTACCTGTGGTCTTAAGAATAATCTTCATGGTCTCCGGATGCTGGACAACTACGGATGGACGGATATAATTTCCAATCCAGATGCTATGCAAGCGCGGAAACCTGGCGGTCTGATTCCGTTGGTACGCCAATCCAGCCTCATTGGGTCCTGGATACTGAAAAAGATATCACGCATAGAATTATGTGTGCTCTGCATTTAAGATTTTATTTGTAGACAGAAAATACTACAGTCGGGACGCATATAGAGTATAGAGGGTGCATAGTAAAACAGTGGACTCCTAATTGTTTTTGGAATATTTTTTAAATCACACTGTCTATGTATAGGCCTTTACAATTTTTTGCAATTGTATAGGCCTATAATTTTCGACAAACCTGTTAAACCCTGTTTCACATTATATGTGAAAATGTCATAAAATTCGATCAACAGATGGCCCGTGGCCGAGGTACGGCTTTGTGATCGTACTTTGTCTTGCAAATTCTTGATGCATATATTATATATATGCACAACTTTTTGAGAGGTAGCACATGCAGTATATTTATATTTGATGGGTACGATCACAAAAACGCCGATAACTCGGCCATCTGTTGAGCAAACTTTATGACATTTTCAGATATTACGTGAAACAAAGTAAGCCTGTAGATATAACGTGAAAATTGTATACCTAGACAGAGTGATTTCGAAAGTATTCCAAAATCAATTAGGGGTCCACGTTTTTATTACACACCCTATATAACCGAGGTGCTAAAGATTTGGTGCATTAGGTTTAGTAACAACTTCAGGCTCCAGCCTCGATCTCCTTCAGAGCTAATCGAATATAATTAACCCATGTGCCTTATACACCTCGCCGGGTACACACATTATATTATAAACACAAATATCTTTAGCCCTGGATCGGTTATCACCAAAATCACTACAAACAAATACAAATAATTTACTAAAATGCTGACTAAATCCCTGATGTCGTCGTCATATAATTATTAATAATTAATTTAAGTTATGCCATTTTTCTCACCAGGTCAAGAGAAAGATAGGATCCGTTTCCAATTTGCTTCAGTGGCGGCGCCAGACCGACCGAGCAACCAGGTCATTGCCAAGTCATTAAAAATTAAATACAGGTCGCAAAAACAGCAAATACTATAGCAAAATAACAATCAGGCACGTCCAGTCACCAGGTAAGACACCAGATCAGCGGTTTTTTACCAGGTCATTTGACCTGATGCCACCTGGTGTGGCGCCGCGGCGCCGCCACTGATTCGCCTAGATTGATTAGTTGATCAGAGCGTGTCATGAAAAATGCACATCTACTGTTGATTTAAGCAATGGAGAGTAAAGCAGCCAGCTGAAGACTGCAATTCTATGGTAGCACGGTTAACTACCGTATGATGAAAAGAACGTAAAGGGCGGAGCTGCTGGAAACCTGGCGGCGGGCCTTGGATGAACCCTCCCTTCCCCAGTAACGAGAATGGAGGATGTCAGTAGCACAACTGACAACATGGGGAACAACAACAACAACAACGTAAAGCTTTTATTGCACACGAATAGAATTGACGAACAAGAAAGTGACCTACCAAATGAACATGTCCCCAGAGCCAATGTATAGGATCATGTGGTAGAAGGTTGATTGCCTTTGCCTTCTTTCGCATTTCAACAAAGAACTGACTGAACTTCATGACAAGAAATAGCAACGTGGCTAACAGGCCCGTATACAGGATCACTGTCCTGGTGTCAAATCCTGCATCCGTCGAAGATGTCTGTGATCCGTCCGACGCCATCTTTAGTTATAAACAGCTTATAATGATCTTTCTTCACGATTTTATTTATACCTTTCAAATCAAATCAAATAACAGTTTAGCGTCCGGTTTCTGATAACGATTTCAGGAACTATAGTTAAACAATTCTAGTTTCAGAGATCGTCTTCTCATAGAAGCATACGACATCGGAATATGATGCTTGATCGGTGTCATAATGATCAGTTAATCATTCAATATGGGTTTAATCAATATGGTTGTCCGTGTCATCATTTGACGAGGGTAACAGGGACGTCATATAATGACAATGATGTCATAACAACCTGATGATTTCATTATAACAACATAATGATATATAACGTGATGATGACATCACGCTATTATAATGGCGTATCATTTGATATTAATGTGATAGATATTATCATGGATGGGCGATTCTTAAGCATAAGTTTAAAAGTTAACGTGCAAGCATCAATTACCATTTCACTATTGCCAGTTCTAAAACATGATAATTATATAATAAAATAATAGTAATATTAAGATAATCTAACTGTCTTGTGTTATACCTGTTTTACTAGTTTTGTTTTAATTAAGACCTTAATAATTATCCTTATATCTTCGGCTCAAGTACACTCGTTTACTGTAAACTCGAGCTTAGAACCACTGCTGTTCGATTGTGCCAAAGTCATTTATATCTCAAGTTTGTCCTACATAATGTACCTAGCTAGATCAGTGTTTCTCAAACTCGACCAGGTCGCGACCCATAAA
>JAQFZF010003258.1:0-11535 GCA_034695365.1 Enchytraeus norvegicus
TAGAACACAAAATGTACATATATTCTGCGTTTTATATACATGTAGGGGCTTGTAGGCATTATCTAAAATAAAATAATAAAAATATACAAAAGGGTGTTAGTTACAATATACGTTTTTACTTGAGATTTCACTGCATCACAAAGTAATTAATTAATTAGGGACTGTTATAGTAAATGATGAGTCGGTAGATAGTTTGTGTAGAGCCATCCCTGATATCATATGACACCGAGGCAACGGGATTTAGCGTGCCTGGTTGGTTGATAAATGATTTGATAAGTTATCAAACCGACTCATCAAAGTAAAACACGGTCTTATTTAACGTCCGGTCAGGTTCATTATTTGACCCCGATATCAGCTATCATATTAGACGGCATAGGTTGCATTTACTGGTAATCCAAATGGAACCAAGAAAATATATGCCGAAAGAGAAAGATCAAACACGGTGCAAGTTCTTTTATCCATAAGAACATCGACTAACCTGACTCCATCTCTTTTTGATGCGGATCTTGAGGGTATCTTTGAGGTGAGCGATGATCTTGTTGCCACCAGGCATGTTCCACACTAGTCTGCCCCCATACGGAGTGATGATCTTCTCTGGCTGACCAATGTCTATCGGGTACTTGTGAATGGCTCTGCATTGAATACAGTCAATGCTTTTTTTATATTTTACAATTGTAATGTAATGTTAGTAGGATTTTTCTATTACCGGTATTGCTGTTCTCAAATATTGTTTAATAATTGCGATTGTCGGCATGAGAAGCTGAGGATATTCTATTTTATTTTATGGATCTATTACATATTTCCCGTACTGGATGCGGGAAATTTGAGAATAAACCAATTTAAAACTGCATATGTTTCTTAAATGCCGACTAACGCAGATAGTTTCATACTGAGGAAAGCAACGGGAAACCACATCGGAAGTCAGAATATATATTCCCAAGAAAACGGTTACATTTTAGGTGTGGAAAAGTCATAGCCTATTTGATGGGGTCAACTTGATGATCGGTGGAGTGTACCTTAGACCTGCCATTTGGCGGTGCACTATATATAGAGAGGGATTACATTTTCATATTTTAAATCGTTTCTTATATCAGACATTTGAAATTGAGCTGGATAAAGTTGACAGTCGAAAAACAATAATAATCACGACAAGCAATCAATGATAAATGTGTACAGTAGGCTTACCTACCTATAAAATGTAAGAAAGATAAAATATTATATAGGCGCAGATGGATTTAACCTAATATGCAATAAGCTCTACAAGAAATTATGAGAAAAAATCTAAATGATAGAATTACGTAAAAACTTACTCAGCGGCGGGGTTCACGATCTCTACCAACAGTTTTACGTAGTCATTGGCCTCCACCGAACCATCTTCCTTCTTGTTAAAAGCGTTGTCGAAGAATATGTGACCTGAGAGAATGATATCAAATGTATTGAATGAGCATCTCAATAATCGACAATTGACAAGTTATCATTCTATCCCGGTTGGACAGAGCAGTCAGTAACACATTTTCTCGATCACTAGTATGTCACGGGTTCGGATCTTAGTCGGGTTTGTTTTTAACAGTATACTTCAATACGGAAACAAACGCTAAACTAGCCTTGAGCTTTTATAATATACATTAATCGAAAAGAGCAAACAAAAATATAACAAATGTTGCGTCGACCGTCATAACGATCTCGCTCATTAATGAGCATCACTTCAACAAACAAGTGAATGTCATCACAATAGCTTTACCTTTACTTTCTTAAATGATACTTTTGCAAAGAAAATTTATGGTTTCTGAGGTAGTTCACCGTTACATTAATCAGGATCTCCGTTAGTCGGCTCTTATACAAACACATGCAGTTTTCGGTTGGACCATTTAGACAATTTTCGGATCAAAGGTATAAAATTTAGTTTAATATACTTCTATAATTTGATTAGGTTGGCTCCCGATCTAAGCGTAAATGATTGCAACTGGACTTACCATGGTTAATAAGAATTATAATCAATGAATGTTATAGTTTTGTGAAAATTGAAAAACTGGAGAGTATAAAATTAGGCCTACGTATTACGCATTAATAGACTTTAACATAACTAATCGCAATAACCGTTCACCTAAATCGTAATAATCAAAGCCAATGCCGAAATACATTTTTTTCAAGATTAAATACATGTACCTTCAAATTCGTAGTAGTCTGGATCGGCGAAATTAAAAGCTCCTTGTGCGAGTCTTCTAGCACTTTGATCAATGTCCAGCCTGCAAATACATTGCGGTACAATACAATGAGGTTTAACGTCCGGCTGCTCACCCAAAGCCGATGTCACGGACATAAATAAGATAAATCAATCAGTAAACCTACACCACCAGCTGTTAACTAGCTATACCAGCTATAATAGCTACATATACAAGGCCTATATGTCAATCTATGTAGGATTTGTAACAATACATCAGTGCAATTAAACTCTTATTGCAAGTGTAGGCGATTTATTCAGATATTTTGAGGAAAAAATAGCGGGCACCATTTTCAAACCTGCTTCAAACCATACACGGGGGAAAATAACAGACGGTCAATGTAGTTCAAGTCCAATTTCTGGAACACGGCCAATATCTAGGTCTGGGTCGATATATATAATATCAATGCACATATGGGTTTAAAAATTGGGCATGACGGAAAATCACTTGCTTTAAATTTTAGTTGATGGTCAATTTCTGGGGCCATGGTCAGTGACTTGTACGTCTGTGTCAAGGACTAGATCAAAATGAAAGGTTTAAAAAAATGGGATACAGACGGAAAATCACATGCTTTCAATTTTAGTCACATGCATTTATAGATCATTTTCTGAAATACGGTCAAATAGGCTACTCTTACCTGAAGAGGGACTTGAGCATTTGTATCATCTCGTCTCTGCTCTCATGCCACATCGTTGCGCAGATATAGATGTAAGGTGTCTCGTCCTTCCTCATGACCTGATTGCCAAACAACGTCTCACCTGCCTGGTCGTCCATGTTGTCTCTCGCTATCTCACTCTGAGTTCGGTTCTCCTGTCAACAGTGGCAGCACAAGTCATCATTCCTCCAGTCAGGTTACAATCATACAGGCTACAATAATTCAGTTGCACACACACACACACACACTCTCTCTCTCTCTCTCTCTCTCTCGCACTCTCTCGCGCTCTCTCGCGCTCTCTCTCTCTCTCTCTGTCTCTCTCTCTGTCTCTCTATCTCTGCCAGGTCCATAGCATATTGGCCTAACTGCACAGTTTGTATGCCATATGTGAAGATAAATTGCATTAATCGTCTTTTATGCAACACGTGTAACTTTCGGTTGGTCTATTCTGAAGTATGCCAATGCAAACAAAGGCACCGGCACATAAATACGCTATTCTCATAACGACACTATGAGAATAGCATAGTTAGTTGCATCACATGTTATTTATTAGTTTATTATCTAAACACATGCACCATATCCTAACCTTACAGAGTTCTCCAACTCCTTGATGGATATAATTTCTTTGCTTTCGGATATCTGTATGTAAACCACTCTGCCTTTCACTGTGGTCTCGGAGAATGTAAACAAAATGGTAAACAAAATGAGACTTTAGCGTCTGATTCTTCACCCAAAAGCGATGTCAGGGACGAAGAACAATTCACTTACCCCGAGATCTTCACGCCTTCTCTGGCCCGGCGCGTCGCCTCTCTTTCTGTTGGCGAACATGGACTGTTCGAACAGCACCCCATCATACAGTGGCAGCACAAACAACCTGCGACCACCACAAAATATATACTGCTGACAGTGCTGAAATGGAGCGATCCAAATAGTTTGAACGACGTCAATTATGTATAGAATGTACATCAAGAATAGCAGAAGCCGAATCAGTTTTAAAAGTACAATCTTGATGGAAAACGAGGAATAGAATCTAACAAAATTGTTTGAAGGTGTAAAACAGAAACTGAGATTTTATACAATCACATTTTCCTGCTCCTTCAACAACAGAAGCCTATCTTCTTCTTTGAGAGGTCCTTCCACGGAGGGATCACCCCGGCTGGGTGGCTTATTACGTTTTCGGAAGGGTTGTTGTATAGTTGGTTGTTAAACACTACATCTCCAGATTTACGGAGCTAATCCTGCGAGGCAGTATAGCTTTCTGAATCCTTAGAATGAACACTGCACCCTTCCCAATGAGAAGCTAGTGGGTGTCAGCATCACAGCTGGCATTCTGGGTGAGCAGCAACAACAGAAACAGCGGCTGAACTAAAAATTGTATGAGATCATATGAAAAATTACTGAATGTAGACTATAATAGGGAACCCAACGTACCGTTCAGCAGCGGCAAGTCGTTCGTTCTTGGGGAACCAGATATGCCAGGTGATCCAGAGTTGACTGAACCACCAGACCGGTAACATAAACCAGAGGTTACCTAACAGTGCGTCCAGCAGCTTGTTCACTTCGTAGCACTTGTAGAAGAGATAACCGGAAAGATCGCTGGTGGAAAACGTACAGGGTTTACTATTCCACAGCTCACAGCCACCGATCATGAGTCCGAACATTAGAGGTGTGGTGAGGACTAGGGGTAAGGCGTAGCAGAACCGCTGCATCTGCATCTTGGCGGCGCTACGGGCAAAAAAGTAGCCTACAAGACTGGCAGTGCAGTTAGTTAACCAAACCCAGACCCAGTCGAGTTCTAGTTCCATGAGATCGTTGTAGGTTATGGTTCGTAAGGTTTCATTGGTTGCGTTGTTGAAATGTTCGCACCATCTAAACAAAGAATAATAATTATTATTGATTGCTGCAATTGTATTATTCGTTTGAGATGTCGTGCCTCCAGTAAAATAAACTAAAGATAAATTTAACGTCCATTTCCGCATCACCAGTATATTGTCAGAAGAGAAGCACCACGCGGCTGGGGCTCGAAAAGTGGCCTCCTGCTTAGCAGGAAAAGCCTGCTACAGATTAAGCCATTCAACCGGAGATAGCCCAGTGGTCATAATACTATAATTATGCCATACCAGTATATTACATAAATAAACATTTTTTCCCTGATGTTGTCGTCAGATGATGAAACGGACGTTCAATTCGCATTGATCGATTGATTGATTGATATAACATACTGTTGTATCGCTCGTATACATTATTAGAAAATGTAACAGGACTGTCAACATCATCATGCTGTGATAAAATCGATAATAGGCTATAATCGATAACATAATCGATTAAATCGATTGTAGTATGCAATATCATCATCAAATCAATTTATGTTGGCATTAAAATATTAATTACTAATAATATAACATAAATATTGTTAATGCTTTATTGAATTTTCACCGAACAATAATATAATTATGAATTGCACTTTTATCAGATTAGGTTAATCTGCAACGCGTAATAGGCTTAATTATTATAAGCTTAGTAAAAGTAGCCCTTAATTATGCTAATTAATTATTGTATCATTAAAGATTTGACATGTAAAGATTAATTAATCAATCACTTATCTCTTCAATGCTAACAATGACAGAAAGTAGTAGGTTCAATAATAATATTATTTCTACTTTTATATCGCAACATGACACAAAAGGAGATTTTATAACGCCTCTGTATACTATGAATCTTAGAGGCGCTTTTTGAAAGAGTGAAGGGAAAGGTACTCTAGCCTGCCATAGGCCACACACGATGGGGCAAGGCCTCCGAGAAATCTGTAAATTGATCGACCAATTGGTCTAGTACACTAAAACTACGGCCAAGACTTAGTCTATAGGCCATATACTGCCGTCCACTGCAGTGCCTGCGTTAACATAGACTCTTGCGAACCATATGCGGCTGTCGATTAAGTTTTTTAAGCTTTCCGGACCCAACACGAGTTGGTGTTGGGTCTGGGAAATTTAATAACAAATAAAGTTGATATAAGAATATTGTTAGTTAAACGGTAATCTGAAACTACACCGAACTCCTCTATTGCAGGGGTTAGTTTTCTAGTCTAGTTTGAGAGGAAAGGTTGGTAGTTCAAATGTTGTTGGAGACGACCCTGATGTCGTCGTCCGACGATGAAAAGGGCGTTAAATTCGCATAGATTTATTTAATAGCCTAACTGCACTTACGAGAGGTCGAAATTGAACACAGCTGTCCAAGGGTTCATGTACCTCCAATCATGTAGTGGATCCATGTAGTCAGCCTGCATGGCAACACATACCATCATCATCAGAATAGTGATTCCAATCTTCCATAGACTGACAAATAGCTGAACCTTAGTGCGAGTATTTGAAATGGATTTCTTTAGTTTACCTAAACTTTTGAGAAACGTTTTGGGAAGAACTGAACTTCTATCAATATAATTTTCCCACCATCGAACAGAAGTAAGAAGAAGTGATACAGGAATAGCCCAAATCAGATACTTATCTTCGTCTGCTTCAAAAAGAACTATTGCCATTGGCCAGACGACTAGAGCTGACAACTGACCTATAACAGCTAGGAAGTCTAGGATTATATGCAATGGTCGTCTTTTTTCATTCTCCTTTCTTAATCCAATCTTGAGAATTCCTGGTATGACCAGCACACACATCAGCATGAGCAGACCAGTAATGGCGTCATTGAGAGAGGGCAGCACAAGAAATATCAGAAGACTTACACCAATAGTGTAAAGGGTTTCAGTTATCAGTACAACGATCATCGGCTTCCATTTTGGATTCTTCTTCTTTTTGAATGTGACTCTCCATAGGCAGCGAATGAAGACAAAAACGTGTGGGACGCAGAGCATCAGGAATAGAGACCAGATCCAATAGTTTCTCATCACAAAGCATTGGTCGCCTTGGAAATTAGTTCCGTTGTGGTACAATGTATTGTCAGTGTCACTAACCCCGAGACAAGGATAATCGGTATCATCTTCCGCCTGATATCCCCAAGGTAAGCTAACGCATCTTGAAACCGGTTTGGTATAATTTACTCCGTATCTGAACGTTTTATTTCCTTGATCTCCCATATAAGTCTGTAGATAACCTCTGCAGATCATTTGTGGGTATGAGTAAAGATATGGATCCACCAGTGAGCCAGTGGTGTCATTTTCACTTATTGCCAGCCTTGGCAACTCTGCTATCTCTGTGGTTGTATAATACTCGGTAGAGGTGTGGATAGGTTCAGTTGTTGGCCTTGGGTTTTCTATTGTGCGATTTGTAACTGGATAAGGCCGGACATTTGACACTGCCACTAGAAGTGAACCTTTTGAGAGGACGAGTAGAGCCAGGAATGCGGGAATCATGAAAACATAAGTGAATATTTTAAGACCTTTTCGTGCAAGTTCGTAGAATAACTCCATGTTCTCCCGAGATGAGCCTAATTCGATGCTTCGAAATACGTTCCATTTCTCTATTCGTCTCGCACTGAAATATGAAATACATGAATATCTACATCAGCAGGAGCTTATAACATTTTTTAAGCGAACTTTCTTGGTGAGATCTTCGTAATGTGCGTGGGGACTTAATATGCGTCTTAAATAAGTTGCTTAGTCCGGCTTCAACACGACTACTATATTAAATTTGAAGTTGAACTCGAATTTACCAGTGGATGGCCGTATGCAGAAGTGTACCAACGACCAAAATAAATAATATTTTCTATTCGCAAATATTTTCAAAAACCATAAACTGATAGATTACCATAATATTTTTGGCCAGCATTGTAGAACACCATTATATAGTAACTGCCAATAGAATATTTTCAATATTGTGAAAACAATTTTGAAATATTTTTGAAATAAACACCATTTTTTACTATATTTCTGATGGCCTTCAGTCCACTTTTGCATACGACCATCCACCTGATACAAACTCCTGCGAGACTAGTCACTACCTGAAGTGATCTAATCACTATGTGTAACCATGGACCCTTTCTGAAGTGAAAATATATGTAAAGTATAAGTTTCACGGTGAATTAATTTTCAACTGCCATTTGGCATACTTTATTCGCATAAAATGCAAGACATTATATATTTCCACATAATAATAGTTTGGCCCATAGAGTTCGTCTCCGTGGTCATGTGGTTAGCGCGTCCGGTCAATTTGTGTGTAATTTTGTGCCTAAGGTTCGAGTTTGAATTCCAGATCGAGTCAATCAGAGAGTAAAATAGCGAATGTACAACGGGCCAACCAAGCCGTCCGTCCCTTCATGGTTCGGTTAAACGGAACAAATAGTACGTAGTAGGTAACTGCTTTTTGAAGATTGTGAAGGTTAAACAAGGGTCTGGGTCAATCGTAATGGATCGAAAGTGAGGCTGGCAACTTTTCCACTACAGTAATCACAATTGTCACCTGTGTGCTGAAGGCGATTCAAACGGGCTGAGTTCCGCATTAGGAGTCATTATTTTATTATTTTCGAACCCCGGATGGGTGTACATATATTGACTCGGTAATACTTGACCTTCAATATAGGCCAATACTCTCTTGCCCTGGATAATGGACTTGCATTGGTTCGGATCTCGCTTTCTCTTCAGTCTACGTATTGGCAAGTGTGTTCCGGTGCTATAGATCCGCTTGCAGTTGCACAGTCTGCTTGAGACATCCCTGATATCGCCTTCGGGTGAGGAAATGGACGTTAAATCCTCATTGTATTGTATTGTACTTACAACGTATTTTCTTCAGAATCGAGCGCCACCGGGCCAACATTAGTCCCCCCTTCACTACTGTCTGCGTACGCTCCGAAATGCCTCACATTCCCTTCACTGCTGTCATTATCAATAGACCTATCATCATCATCATCACCGCTATCATACTCCACTGCATCAGTTTGAAAAGCCGTGTTCTGGTACACCTGGGGGGCACTGGTCAAGCTGCTGACACTGTAATCTGCTACGAGCTTTTCCTCACCAATGGGTGAGAGATCCTGCAGACCAATCCCATTAGGTTTAGAGGTGCGAGAGGGTCTCTTAGCGGGTTTGAAGGAGTTTAGAGTTCCCATCAAGCCGGCTCGATTGATGTTAAACATGGGGTCCGGAATCTCGTTTATTCCAGGTGGGTGATCCATCCTAGTTGTTCTTTCTTATCCAGTTTTATTAAGTGGAGAAAGGTCACAAACGTTTAGTAGAGAGTCAAGAACTGTAGGCCTAAGAGAATTGGAATTAGAATGGCCATCGGCAGGCCTACCACTGTAGTGCATTTGGCCTGCAGGTAGAAATGGCTATTACCGAAATTTAATTTGTTTTAAATATTTAATTTGCATTTAATACAAACTCAATTGCTAGTAAAATAACGTTGCAGAAGATGTCAAAGTTAACGATGTTTACTTTACCAATCAATCAATGAGGACTTAACGTCCTCACCCGAAGGCGATGTCAGGGACGTCCCAAGCGGGATGTGCTTCTACAGACAGCATCCAACCACCAGAACACTATGATCGATGCCAATTGCTTACATAGACACCTACCGCCTTATATGCAAGTAAATATGCAAGGTAAAACTGCAAGATAAAATCTACGCTCTATTTAGTCTATAAAATAATTGTCATTTAATGGGCCTATGAGAAAAATGTGAACTAGCCTACTGACAATACTAATGAGTCCACAATATACTCTTCATTGATAGGCCTAATTATAATATACTGTTAAGCATTTTAACCATTGAGACATGGAGACACGCGCGACAATCAGTCGTGCTTTGCGCAGAAGGTCCGGGTTTCGATTCCAGGTCCAGTCAATTAGAAAGTAAAATCGTGGATGTGCAACGAGCCAACAAAGCCATCCAAGTCCTCTTGGTCCCGCGAGCAATCAGTAGCCCTACATACTGGGTGACTGCTTCAGAAGATTAAGAAGGCAAACACATAAAGCTTATGGCTGCAATGGATCGAAAATGTGGCTGGCGACTTTGCCGATAGAATAATGACAATTGGCACTTGTGGGCTGAAAGCGCATGAAACTGGATCAGCACCGAACCTACTGGTCCGTTTTTACCTACGGTGTACATTTACCTACTGTGGTGTAGGGTATACAAATAGTAAATACAATTATAATAGAAATTTCAAGTATGGAAATTACATTTACTTAGTAATTAATTACATTTCTGAACACGTACATTCCTATCTACATTGCATTGTATAATGCTTAGTCGAAACATAAAGTAACAGGCCTAACAGTAATATTTTAACGCATTCAAATAGTACTAATTATGATCTCAGAGAAGACTGTCTGCTTTTATAATGAAAAAGCAGATTAATATCTTCTGCTAATGATCTTCCTGTTCTATCACAATGCCTCATTTATATAGGCCTATATTTTATGCTAAACGGTAGCCTATATCTCTGAGCCTAGAACAGGCCTATCAAATATGTGCAATTAATTTGCCTGACTATATTAGCATTATCTATATTCCGCATGTTATCTAATTATTGTATGTGTTCTTCATAATCATACGCCCAATACTTATCTATAACGAGTAGAAAGATTTATCTCGCATACCGTGCTAGGATGCCATAGTCGTGCAATAATAAGTAGCTTTGGTCTTTATAAAAAATATTGTTTAGGGCCTATAGGGCCCCGCAAAATGCGCTCTGACTATTTATGATATCTAGACTGTATTCACTGCACTACCAAATGGCAGGTCCAAAGTACATATTCTGAAACACAGTCTGCTATCCCGCTCACTAATGAGCACTCCATCGATCATCAAGTTGATCCAATCAAAAAGGCAATGCCTTTACCACACCAAAAATGTTACCTGATTTCTTGAGAATATATATTCTGACTTCTGAGGTGGTTTCGCGTTGCCTTCCTCATTATGAAAATATCTACGTTGGTCGACTTTTGCGAAATATGTGCAGTTTTCAGTTGGTCTCTATTCTCAAATTTCCTGGAACTATCACGGGAAATTTATGATATGGTCTAACACTAATAACTTGTTTTTCCGGTGCTCTACCAAAAGACCGGTCCAAATCATCCAAAGCACAAATTCGTACATACCTTACAATCTCACTCACTAAATGGACAAACCATCGATCAACACAACAGGTCGATCCCATTACAAAAGGCTTTGCCTTCACTATAGCTATATACTGACGTTTCGAAAGAAACTTGGGGTTCTGAAGTTGTTTCAGGTTGTCTTCCGCAGTGACTGCGTTGTCAGCTTCTATGAAATACTGCAGCTGTCCATCGATCTATTCTCATGCTTGCCGGATTCAACTTGGGTAGGCCTAATAATATAGAAATAGGTCTGCGTGCAGTTTATTTCCTGGAGACTTCGAGATCGACCAAAAATATTATATATACTATTGTATAAATCAGGATTTCACCCGATTGAAGACCCGGTATCTACTCGCCCTGTAGCGTGTGCTAATATATATCAATTTTTATTCACCAGAAGGCAATAGAACAAGCCTAGAATAAACAAATCAGTGAGGCAAAACAGTGAGGCAAGTGCAAATACATAACACAGTGCAAGGTATTGCAATGTCCATATATAGACTATTAACAGTTCCGTGCAAAAGTAAATGTGCATATAAATATAAATTTAATAACTACAATCAGAATATTCGGGTAGGCCTAGGTCTATCTTGAACTCAAGTTTAAGCCTAAGA
>JAQFZF010003259.1:0-11535 GCA_034695365.1 Enchytraeus norvegicus
ATGTGTGGACATGGATAGTGATACTCTATTCCAGGTGCGAGATATGCGCACTCGAAGCAATGGCCTAACCCTCCATATAGCTAAAATTAACTGTAACCTTGAACGCTATATAGCTCAAAATCGTTGTTTAAATATCTGGAATTTGCTCCGCAAAATGTTGTGAATTCTAACGAAATATCAATATTTAACAACCGTTTATCCTCTATTGACTTGAGCTCCATACTTTGTAAAGCTTCCGTATTATCCTGAGTCTAGTGTCACGTTAATTCTATATAAAAGTGAATACTATATGTGTAGCCCATGGCTATGTAGTGTATATATGCTTACACTGTATGTAGGCCTACTTGGTATAATTCAATGTAGGCTAAATGGCATAAATATTACAATGTATGCTACGTTTAATTCTGTTCATAAAATTGATCTGTCTCACTCGCCAGTCGTGTGAATATTTTTATACTCTGTTTTTTAATATATGCTTTTTATTTTAATTTCAAAAGTGCCGCGTTAGCGCTGTGAAGCCTGTGGTTACTTTGTCTGTCTTTTCACTTGACTGTTTTATCTGTACATTGATTTTATCTCTATTGAGTGATAGATGACGAAATATATAAACAAAAAAAATATATATATATATTTAATTTGTACGGCACTTTTAAGAAGTTCAATCTAGGGTTGCCAACTTTTGGTGAAGACAATTCCGGACACTGCCAGCATGACGGCCGAGAGCCGAATTCGGCGTGAAGTGGTTATATCACTATTTAGTGGTTATTTTACTATTTAACGTAATAATGAAATAACCACTTAAGTAATAATCACTCATTATTATCACGTTTTCAGTATTTGTTGGTGATTATTTGGCCTGTTCAGTTATTTCACGATCATCAAATTATCTTAGGCCTAAATACTCAGGTTTTTCATCAAATAGCATAAACTAATATTTACTTTATCATATCATTAAATTGACCAGTTGTCTAAGTAAATGCAGATTGGACTTGTCTGGGATAGGCTATTTAGTTAGATTATTTATCTTAGACTATTTTCTTTTAGCTCTATTTATGTTCACCTTTGCTAGAAAGCTTCAATTAGTTTTTTCTGTTTAGAAACGTAGGGCCCAATCGAAAAACTAAGAACATTTCATGTTAAAATGAACTTTAACGCACAGTTCTGCTTGACAAGTTCTGGCCTCATTCTGTTTCTCTCAAATGTCCACAAGTTTTTCAGGCACGTTTGACATTAGCATTGCTTATTGGTAGGCCCCTACTGCCAAAATGTATCCAACAATTTTATTCAATTCTGGAGCATCGCAATTATTATACTTAATGAAGTCTATACATCGCTGTCAATTTCACAGATTTCCTTCAGTATTGGAATACACTGCTTTAAAATGAATAGGCCTATACTCTGTACAATATATCGCCATCTACAGTAAGGTCACAAATATTTATGAGATCCAGCAAGTCCCAATCATAAATACTTTATCCAGATTATAGATTACAACTTTTAAATCTTGCCATTTGTTTAACTTCAAAATTAAAGCATATTGCTTCAAATATGTCAAGGCTAATGTATAAACGTTAAGCGCATCCTTATTGAACGAAGCAATCTGACTTGCTGTCAGATGTTTGAAAGTTTTGTTAACAGCAAAAATAAAATCAAAATCTTCTATGCTAGTTTTCTGTTCATTCTTAACAGGAAAATTAAAGGAAAATGTTATGATTTAATCTATTCCTTTCAGTTTTCCGGACAATGTATTGTCCAGATTGACCCTATTCCGTTTTCCGGACACACTATGCAAATTCCAGACAGTCCGGACAAATTCCGTACGGTTGGCAACCCTAAAGATAAATGGATTGAGAAGATGGCTGCTCGAGCGATGAGAGAAAGCGATTACCACGCCGCCTCTATCAACAAACAATGTGCTGATTGATGTTAAATGTTACCGCATGGTTTACAAGCACGAGCAGTTTCTGTAACATGATGCTTTACTGAACAATCAGTCACAACTTATAGGAGATATCTGACAAGAACTGAAAATGTGTTTAGCAGAATTCGTGTACTCTACTTTTTGGTTCAAATTCGCCGAATTTGTCAAAACTGCCATCACTAAGCCACTTTTAGTGAAAGCCGAGTTCGTTCTAAGTACGTTTTTATTACATAGGCCTACTGCTCTTTGTAATGCTATTTCACTGGTAGATATAGCATAGTCTAGTATTAGGCCAATGCATCTCCGTATGTTATTTGGACATGCACCGCATTTGATCACTCTTCTCTTTCAGCACAATTTAGAAACAGAAAAGTCCGAGCTGTGTCGGGCGATTAAAAAGAAATGATTCAAAGGCGTCCACGTCATTTCGATACCGATAGGCCTACACTCGTATTTCATCGTAATTATGTCAATTTAAATAATAAATATGTCATTTCTATAACAATAATATTAGCCTCTGTGGTCTAATGGTAGCACTGCGGCCTCTGAATCATGAGGTTGCGGTTTCAAAGCCCAGTGAAGACCACGAGTTGTAAGCCTTGGCAAGCTACTTTGCTCTCCATTGCTATAATAGCAAGCAGTTGGTGTACATTTACCAAGACACGCTCTAACGACTGCGCTAGCTAGCCGAATTTGGAAACGAATCTCTGCTATCTCGCCTTTAGGCGAGATAAATAGCATACGCTATTATTTTTATCGTGTACAGTCACATACATACAATGTGTACAGCATATTGTTAGCATGTTGCGGCTCTAAGCAGGCGATTAGGAGGAGGGAGGGGGGCGTATCACCACAATTTTATTATGATCCTCTCAGATTTTTCATGCCCCGCCGGCCTTGTAATTCAGATGCCTATAGGTCTAATTATGTGTAAGAAAAATGAATTAACCAGAATTGTTTGCCCTTCCCTTTATTATTTTCGGCCGGTACCATAATTGATATTAATTTCCTGTTGGGCCTACAGACCTCTGATTTGCCTTGTATTATATAAACCGAGCAATTTCTTCTTGGCCGATTTCCCAACTATAATCTATTAGTTTGTTGCAAAGCAACAGACCAGAAGAGTAAACAATTTTATAATGAAGATGATGGGCGACTATTTCAGAACCAATGGTTTCAGAAACCTGACCTGAAGTTCAGAAATTGGCCCCTGGTCATCAGTGTAATAACGACTGTAATTATAGTCTTGACATCGATAGCCTGCCAATTAATGGAGTAGGCTAATCATTATAACTCCTTGGCTGGCTGCAAGTCCAATGTCCTTATTGTGAGCTAGGATAGGCTACGGTACTTTGGTGTCCACTAAATTGAAATTTATGTAAACAGGTAATTTTACTGGACTACATTTGCCGCAGTTCAGTTCTGAACATTTAATACACACATTTAAATGTATTGATAATGTTACAGAAATAGACATCTATAAGAATTATTAAATCTGTTTAATAGGAATAATTATTATTTTACTCAATATTGTGCCTCTGACAAGAACACTCATCGTCTTCTAGTCAGTTCTAAGATTATTAATGAGTAGATATTAATATTACTATATTATTATTGTGGTGTTTATTTTTTAAATTATAGATATTATTAATGTATAACATAAATTCCCTTCCGTAAAGAGAGCTTTGATTGATGGAAGTCTTCAATATAATACAATACAATATGGGTTCAACGTCCGTTTCATCATCTGACGACGACATTAGGAACGTCTCCAACATCACAAGCATGGTCCACTCAAAAGTAGTCATCTGCTAGTCACAAACTTGAAAGAGAACAGGGGTTAAGTCTTGCCAAACACGGTGCAAGTCCATTTATCTGTAAAACAGACAATTAAAAAAATGGAAATATTGTAGCGGGAAAATGAGTTTTAAGCTTACTGCTGTAAGAAGTATATAATACTCAAACAATAATTAAGATGAAGTGGAAAAGCGTTCCACTATGGTCGGTGCTGCAAAATAAAAAGATCGCCTACCATGTAGGATTGTTAACGTATCTTGAAACATTTCGCATCCAATCTTTTTTTTTCGTGGGATGATGCGCCATTGCCGATAAACAAGTAGCCACAGGCTTTGCAGCATTTATGTAATACTTAAGACAATTAGGCTATGAACAGCACATAGAATATATTACAGTGCAACGGCAGACAGTTATATACAATCATGAGGAAGTACCATATGTACAATTAATTAACATACAAATATGCATAAACATGTCTACATACATGTACAGTACATCGACTTTTGCGAAACACTTGCAATTTTCAGTTGAACTATTCTGAAGTTTTAAATCCGGACCCTACATTGGCAATAGAGGCAATATCATTCAAAACAATAAAATATGATGAGGATTTAACGGCCGGTTCCTCACCTGAAGGCGATGTGAAGGACGCCTCAAGCAGACTGCAACTTCAAGCAGTTCGATACCACAAGAACACACCAATTCATAGACCGATGAGTATTGACGCAACTAGGTCAAAGACGGCCCTGGGGCAAGAAATTAATTTGGGCCACTAATTTTTTTTGTGTGAAAAGATGACCTTTATTTACTCGCTGCGCTCGTCACCAGCCCCTAGCCTAGCACCTTGGGCCCCTAGTCTAGGACCTTGGGCCCCTACGGCCCCTCGGGCCATGGGGTAGTACCCGGCTGCCCCACCTGTAGTTGCGCCATTGCCGATAAGAAAGTGAAAATGGAAACAGTGCAAGTCCATTAGTCAGGCAAGACATTAAGCAGGAGATAAATCAGATTTCAACTTGTTATGGGAGGTTGTAGTACGTAATATAATTATAAAATATAAAATAAAAAAACATAAATATAAAATCATTAATTTCTTGATAACTATAACATAATTGCTGTAGGCCTATGTTTTGTGTTTTGAACTGCAGATAAAAGTACAATATTTAAACCTAACTGATTAATTTTCAACAAAGATGAAAGCATCATTCTTATTTCTCGCTCTTCTGCTTTCCATTTGGAATGGCAACCAAGGCCAATACTACCGCAATAATTTGTGCACTGACACGGGACTGGTGGATGAATTAATGCGGGTTTGTCTACGCTCAATGCCGGAGGATGACGTGGTGGCTGAGTGGTACAGAAATCAAGTTAAGCAAGGCATCTTACCAGACAATTCCGGCTTGGGTGAGAAGGGTAATGAGTTACAGGAGTCTAAGGAAGAATTGAAAAGAGCCCTGGCTCGCACAACTACATGGAGCCATCCAGAAAGTGAGTAATAAAGGAGTAATAATTGTGTTTTCTTTCTTTCTGTTGTGCATTTGCAGGAGAGTTCTGGTGGTTGAATGCTGTCTGTAGTTGTATTTGCTGTTTGAAACGTCTCTGACATCGCCTTCGAGTGAGGTACCGGACGATAAATCCACATTGATTGATTGATTGATAATAATATAAATATTACAATTATGATACTTTGATTTCTAATTAATTAATTACAAATTTATCCAGTTTGACCATAATCTATTTCGGTTGGCTGAGCTTAATAGTGAATTAATTAATGACCTTCAAATGGGTAATGCAGGGTTCGAATCCCTGGCTCACTTGTCCCTGATGGTGCCTTCATGCGGCTATAGGCCTACTGATGTTAATCTGAGAGAATCATGTCTCTGATGCCATGTCATGCTAACAAAACGGACTGTGAATTTTCATGAAACTTCCGATGTTTGACAGTCGCTTTGGCCAATAAGTTGATCCCGACCAATCAATGAGGATTCAACGTCCGATTCCTCATCCGAAGACGTCCGGAAGATCGGCAATTCGCTGTTCATGATTCCATGCAGATGACATTATGTTGGTTAATGGAGTTACTAGCTGAAAGTATGATTGTCTTCTACCAACTATTTAAACGTTAATTTTGATAATTTTGCTTGATTTCACCTCTTATAATCATTGAATTCTTGTATAATACTTTAATATTTATTTTATTTTAAGACACATTTAAGGATACTTATTTGAGGACACTTATTTTAAGACACTTACTTCAAGACACATATTTTAAAACACTTACTTCAAGACACTTATTTTAAGACACTTATTTTGTTTCTAGCAGCCGCGACTACTTCCTCTGTCTATGATAAACTAGTCCCGTTGCTAACAGCCGAGGATCTCACTGATTTGCGACACTTTATACGCATGTTACGTCTTCTCATTGACACAGCTTCGTATGGTTTGAATATAATGGGAGCCTCAGCTGATGATAACACTGTGCACAAAACTAGTCTCAATGATCAACTTCACATATCTGGTGGTAGTAATGAACTTTCTGATACCAAGGGAAAACCACGTAGCAGTACTGATCAAGTAGAATATCATCAACATGGAAAATCATGGGATGGAAATGTTGCACATAAAGATTCCAATGACATTGAAAAACACATCGACACATTGTCAAGTGGCACCGAAGAATCTTTAGCAGCTGATAAGAATATCAGATCTCATAGTAGAGATGATATCAGGGGAGAATTTGATGTTGAAAGTAACAGAGGATCTCCTGATTTTGCTAACAAACCTGTTAAGTCTGGTGAAAATAATAAATCTTATTCTTCTGGTGAAAAGCCTTTTGTCTCCGACAGAAATGGAAAATTGTTGTCAAACACCCGATTTTCACAGGATGGCGCAGAATTAAATAAAAAAGGTTACACTTCTAATAGACTAGGAGACACATTTCTTCATCAAAATGGAGTCTATTCGAACGAATTGAATAGGGCAGATTACCAAAAGAAACCCATTGACGTTTATTGGGATCATGAGCAAGTTGATAATGATGATAATTCGAAGAGCGACTATAAACAAGATGGCAGTTTTGAGACCAGAAAAGAGGGCCACTCCGGTACCAGGATAGGTGGCAGTCAAATGAAATACACGGATCAGCAAGATTATAAGATACTGTCCAGGTACAAATTGACAAAGTTCTACTATTAGAACTATATTTCATATTTATTTTATATTATTTATTTCATACTTTATTTCATTTATTTTATTTCGTTTGAATTTGCTATTCTACCAGAGGCTTTCACAGCAATGTTATAACACCATAAATGTACTATCTCTTAAATGTATTTCAGAAATGTAATTCGTTACAATCGTAAGTAGTTAATGTACAATACTGTACATTGTTCAATATTTTGTAAACATTGTATTTATGCACAACTGTGTTAATTATGCATTAATTCACTAACACTATGTAGAGATTCAATGAAACAATCATTCCATACTAATTGTAGTGCCCGTTTTCTCAGCCAAATACGAGGTCAGCGAGGTCCCAATCGGAATATACAATCACAGGCAGTCTTAAATCGCCAGAAAATACAAGCATCTGCAACGTGCATAGACTGAAGAGAATACGAGTTAATAAACAAATTACTTTATTTTATTCATCACACAATGATTAATCGTACCTTTGAGGGACATATCGCCTCAATGCTGCTAGATACATGATCATCTTTCCGTTTCATCATTTGCAGGCACCGAAACGCACCCGCGCCCAGTGTCGTAGCTTCCGATTCAGGTCCCCCCTGCAAAATATTGTAAATCTTGCTCCTGCCCCCCCCCCCCACCCCCTCTGGTAGACATTGGTAAACAATGTTATCTTTTCCCACTGGTAGACATCACATGTTATAGTGTGAAATATGAATATGACGGTCAATTTATTTGCTGCGTAAAATCACGTCTCGAAAAAACACGGGCGACGGGCCGGGTCTCTCAAAGGGCCTGGGGGCCCTGCGTTGCAGAGTCCGCAGGGGCTGTAGTTACGTCCCTGCCCGCGCCCATGGGTGCCGGGGTTATTTTGTCGATTAACTGGATGACACGTCTTCACTGTCCATCACTCGATTCAGAGATAAATACGGTTATCGTCTCACCCCTTTGCACTATAATTGGACAACTATAGTGGATGGAAAATAGTCTAGACTGCCATGTGCCACTACCGATGTGACAGAAACGTCTATTCCGAAGTTTCAGAGACCCCTACTGCACAGTGATGTCAAGATCACTTTTCCTTTCTCGCCACTAGTTCATGGTGTGAAACGGTCCCTGATATCGTCGTCAGATGACCCAAACGGACGTTAAACCCATAGTTTGTTGTGTTTATGTTGTATGCCTGTATATTTCTAACTTTTTTATAATTCAGGAGGTTGGATCAGCTAGCCTCCAAGTTATCCGGTAAACAAGCTCCTAATGGAAACTTAGACATCCAGGATAGTAGTGACGAAATAGAGATCGGAGATAACCGCCATCTGCCGCGAGAGATTAATAGTGATGAAGATTTAATTCACGGCAACAGCGTGGACTGGACTACTGCAATACCCTATCATTCTCTGGATGAACTCAGACTGCGTGATAAATCACTCAGAGATGAGCCATCTGGTGCTAGTGATGAGGTTGATTTAGGAGTTTTAGAATATTTGAAGAATCTCCTGCAAAATAAAATCGACAATAAGAAACTGATGCAAAAGAATATTCAGAAGCAGAAGGAACCGGATATGAAGCACAATGTGGATCAGCCACCAAACGTGGACAGCTCTGGTTGGAAGATATATAAACCAAACTCTGATCAGGGTTCCGGCATCCGAGAAGATGTCGTGTTAAAGCAGAGTAGAAATAAGCTCCAGCTTGACACAGATAAAGAAGATGACAGAATTTATCCAGCGACCTACGAGAAAGATTCATATTATTTGATTGATCGAAGAAACGACAATTATGAGAAAGGAAATGTAAAAGATGAGGATAAAGAAATGTTGCTGGAACTGCTAAAGCAACATCGTAGGAGATTGCCTCGCTCTGTTGATGAAGAAGTTCGATCCCAGACTAAGGCAGAGCGTTCCAGATATGCTAACGAAAAGTCTGCGTCAGAGAAATATGACACGTCTTCTATGAAAGATCTTATTGTGCAAATAAAACTCGGTCAAATGAAAGAACTGCTGGAAAGTATCTCTGCAATTTCATCACAAAATTCAACTAACTTGATTGACAAGTTCCTTCAAATTCGTTATGAATCCAACAAAAGAGAAAAGGAAAAATACAGTTTGGCTAAAATTAATCAGTCTGAATTTGCTGCATCGAATAATGAAGGATTAAAAGCTAAAATAAGACCAACATTTGATATAAGATCAGAGATGGTAGTACGAGATGAAGCTAGAAACGGACTTGAACTACTGTTTGAATCAGATAGATATGAAGAAATTGATATGCCTCAAAAACGGGTAGCTATTAAAGAATCGCTAACAAAGCCCGAACAAGAGACAAATGAATATGTAATAAGATCAGAAATTCCAATTAGATCAAAAATATTATCAGAACTTGGCAATACATCAAAAAATGGAACATTATCCCAGATTGAAGGACAACCAAATTTTGGAATAAAATCAAATAAGGGTACGAGTTTACAGGGACTAGAGAATAAGAGCAGATTGGTGATACAAAGAAGAAATATTGCTCGGGCAGCTCAGAATTTGCTTGTTAAATGCTGCATTCAAGGCTGTTTGGATTCCGATCTTTTAGACTTCTGCAATGCTTTCTGATACAATTCCGATCTTAATTAATTAAGAACTATAATAAAATAAGCCAAACAATTAATCAATCAATGAGAATTTAACGTCCGATTCCTCACCCGAAGGCGATGTCGGGGACGTCAAGCAGTCAGTCAATAAATTAGTTAATCAAATAATTATTTAGTTTATACATTTATCAATCAGCCGTTCGATAAATTAATAAATCAATAATTCAATAAATCCATCAATCAGCCAAATTCAATCAATCACTCAAACGTTAGAAAAATCTAATTCTTCGTCTTGATAAGTTTATGTGATGATGAGAGATTCTAAATTGTTACTCTTATTATTAATTATTATTATAGCCTGTTCCTTCGAAAGCATGATCATTGTAGGCGTACATTGAATTACGTTTTTGTTGTATTATTTATATTTGTTTTATGTTAGTTAATGCATGTAGGCCTAATTACGCCTACCGTTTGAAAAACTGTAGGCCCTAAATGCCTAAAATATAGCCTAATTACGAACAATATTTATTTGAAAATTCGTTTATGCATGCTTTCTAATTATTCGATGCTCACTTTAATCAACGATGTATGTTTTGTGCCTTTATTTCGAAATAAAATAAATATTAATATCAGTAACAACGCATCGATTTTATTATTATTTTATTTTTATTATTCATGAGAACTGACTTAATGTTTGCGCTTTAATTTATTGAATTGAATTGTATTTTAATTCACACGAATCAAGTAGCAAAACATGTACTAAATAATTATAACAGCGAGTGCGAAAAGGGATACAAAGGCCGACGGCGCTAGCATGTACACCACACATAAATCATATAGCTGTAGGGCCATCAGTCAATGACATGCAGTGCATATTATATTTTTATACATGATATAGATCTATACACAATGTTACACAAACAATAATTTATCCATGGTGTTAAATGAGCTATTCATCTTTTTTTTGGGAATCGTATTAATTTTCACATATGACATACGCAGATGCTAGTTTCCTTTCTTGAGTTGCTGTTTTTTGTGATTTTCGTTATTATATAGGCCACACCATGATTTATCGTGCTTTTGGGTAGAGTGGTCTAGACTGCCATATGCCACAACTGATGTGGCACGACCTCTGCTATTCTGGATTTTGGCTTCCAATTGGTTAAGTACACAAGAAGTCAGGGTGCAGGCCACTCTACCCCTCGCTGTAGCACGATAAACCTTCCAGACACGCTGGGATGTTTGTTGACTGGCCTGGGACTGGAACCCGGATCACTTGCTTATCGGTCGAACACTCTACTGATGTAGCTAAATCCCCCCCCTCATCATGGCATAATTGCCTTTTTTTAAAATTAATTAGGGCTAAGCTAATAGAGCTGAGATCGTTCAGTTTTACTGCTACAACATATTGGAAATCTTTGCCACAATATCGTTGATCATGCAGGCCACCTTTCAGGGCAAGCTAAAACCCCATTTGTTTCCTCTTTAGATCCGACTCCCAATGACCAGGATAATAGACTTAACTGTTTCGGATATCGCTTTCCATCCGATCTATGCATTGACAAGTGTGCACTGGTTGTGTAGAGCTGATAGTCTGCTTTAGACGTCCCGACATCCTGGGTTAGGAACAGGACGCTAGATCCTTATTCTATAGTATTGATTTATCATTTTGAAACCCGATGAGGTTGATTGAGGCAACCCAACAGATACTGGCGAGCGACTTATTAATTGTATTTTACAATAATACGGGTGTTTAGCATCACTGTCCCTATCTAAATGTCAGATAAGCCTACAAACACTGTTTTGAAAATAATGACCTATACCAAGTGTCAGGGGCGTCTATCCCTATACCTTCATGGAGCAGCCTGCGCCATAGAAAATATTGGGGGCGGGGGAGTGGAAATTACTAGTAACTTTCTGAAATTGGGGGAGCGGAAAAAATTAAGTATTTCTTTACTCATAAAGAACTGAGAATACAGCTTAGAATTAATATACAGTTCCACTGTAGTGACTATACAGTGGAAGATCTAGAAAATGGGGACAAAATTTA